>JAECUM010031687.1:0-28709 GCA_016617855.1 Megalonaias nervosa
TATTACTATCACATAATATCAAGGGATCCAATTCATTACACTTAGCATTACTATCACATAATATCAAGCGATCTATACATTACACTTAGTATTACTATCACATAATATCAAGGGATCCAATTCATTACACTTAGCATTACTATCACATCATATCAAGCAATCCATACATTACACTTAGTATTACTATCACATAATATCATGGGATCCATACATTACACTTAGTATTACTATCTCATAATATCAGGTGATCCATTCATTACACTTAGCATTACTATCACATAATATAAAGGGATCCATACATTACACTTTGCATTACTATCACATAATATCAAGGGATCCATACATTACACTTAGTATTACTATCACTTGATATAAAGGATCCATTCATTACACTTAGCATTATTATCACACAATATCTAGTGATCCATACATTACACTTAGTATTACTATCACATAATATCAAGTGATCTATAAATTACACTTAGTATTACTATCACATAATATCAAGGGATCCATACATTACACTTAGTATTACTATCACATGATATCAAGGGATCCATACATTACACTTAGTATTACTATCACATAATATCAAGTGATCCATTCATTACACTTAGCATTACTATCACATAATATAAAGGGATTCATACATTACACTTAGCATTACTATCACATAATATCAAGGGATCCATACATTATACTTTGTATTACTATCACTTGATATAAAGGATCCATTCATTACACTTAGCATTACTATCACATAATATAAAGGGATTCATACATTACACTTAGCATTACTATCACATAATATCAAGGGATCCATACATTATACTTTGTATTACTATCACTTGATATAAAGGATCCATTCATTACACTTAGCATTATTATCACACAATATCTAGTGATCCATACATTACACTTAGTATTACTATCACATAATATCAAGGGATCCATTCATTACACTTAGTATTGCTATCTCATAATATCAAGGGATCCATATATTACACTTAGTATTACTATCACATAATATCAAGGGATCCATAGATTACACTTAGCATTACTATCACATAATATCAAGTGATCCATACATTACACTTAGCATTACTATCACATATCAAGTGATCCATAAAATTACACTTAGCATTGCTATCACATAATATCAAGGGATCCATTCATTACACTTAGTATTACTATCTCAGTATATAAAGAGATCCATACATTACACTTAGTATTACTATAACATAATATAAAGGGATTCATCCATTATACTTAGAATTACTACTGAGGCACCTTATAATGAGAGATTACTATCTTTCACCTTTTATGAAAGGATACCTTCTTGTAAAAACAACATTGTATGGCCCCGTTGTGTCCTTATAGGGTTATTTCACTGGATTTAAAGTGATAGCGAATGCAGCCATTTGTCGTGTGACAGTAAAAATTCTAGACCATGAGGCATTCTCTTGTGAATGCTTTAAGTTTCAAAGGATAAAATTCCTAGCTCACATTAGTTTCATGATTCCATTCTTCTATTTTTGTGTAAATTATTAATTATTGTTAATTGTAGTCAATTATTAATTCTTTCAGTGCAGGACTGGCTAGGATGTATACCTGATCACCAGAACCAGCACTTAGCTGCTTTGGATTTATCATGTCAACACTGTTCAAGAATGTGCGACAGGTACCGGTAGGTTCTTTTCAGTGCAGTGCTCTGAAGTTCAATTTGTTTTGACATGTCTAATGCAATTAATTGTCTATTAAATGCAAATAATGTTAATTAACTGTACAGCTGATTAAATTTATTGCTGGGTCTTTTTTCCATAAGACCAGAACAGCATATGGTAATGTGTTTTAATCTTTAACATAGATTTGATACTTAGAACACCAGATAAACACAATAGGAAAATACAGTGAAGCCTACACAATCCTGTCATTAAAGAAACAAAAACTAAGGCCACATTTTACAGTGACTAATAGAATACTTAGTGTCAGATTAAGGTTACACTGGACAAGGAGCTTGAATATTGAGTGTTCAATTTTAATACTTAATGTTAAAGCTACGTGAGAGAGTGGGATTGAAAGGGTTAAATTAAAGCCACATTGGAGAGTGAATTTGAATACTTAATTTTAAATTATGGCCACATTAGACAGTGGGCTTGAATATTTAGGGTTAAATCAAGGTCACACTGGACAATTAGCTAAAATACTAATGTCAAATCCAGCAATACATGTGCATAGTAGGCTTACACTGTATTTCTCCCATGATAAACCCAGGGGCCAGCCTAGTAAATTTCTCAGAAAGCAGAGGTCATGCTTAGAAACAAAGATATCCTTGATAAATATTGACCACAATTTTGTCAGAATGGGGTGGGCTTATTATCAAGCATGGATTTATTATTGGATAAATATGGTAATTGGCAAGATGGGCAAAGATCTGTGAAGTACCACACCCTAATTAAAACAGGCCCCAATGTATTTTTATGAAATATTTTTAGTGAATGCAAAGACTTGGGTCCAGCTTGCCTTTCTTACCTTCCTTCCAATGTTGTACAATTTTTCTAATATTCTAACATCAAAAGAATGGGGAGGAGGGGCATTCACTAATTTTGCCCAGATGTGCCAATTTTTGTAATATAAATTAGGAACATGTACAGTCTCAAATGACAGACACAAATATATACTTTTTGGCAGAGGTAATTATTTGTACACTGTTAGACAGTAACAGGAGTGTCATGTGTAAACATTTTCTACAAAAGAAATAATAAATCAAAATGTAAGACCATATTTATCGTCATTAGACCTATTTTAAAACAGTTGATATTTGACCTATCAAGCGATGATGTTTACTGATTTAGGTAATATATCGATGAGGCACTGCATTTACCCCCCTCCAAGGATTTATATGGGTATAATCTGATCCTAGTGTGGCAAAGAGTCAAAGCTTGTCTATACTGGTCCCTTTTAAATCCACCCTTATATTTTAAGGATGATAGAGAGTTTTCTCAGAAGAGCTGACGAGCAGGCAACTAAGGGTTAAGTTGTTCTGTTTTTATGGTGTCAACGAAGCTACGATACACATTCTTATCGATCTTTTTGATGTTTTTTATTCAGTTGACATGTTATCTCAATCTGGGATGTCTTTTATGCACTGAATTCGAACTTTGTTTGTTTAATATGCCACTTATGTAAACAACAAATCTGTCTTGTCAGCTAATAGGCAATACAACCCTATCAAAGCATTCACTTCTAACAGTTTGTTTAGTGTCATATAATCCTATGTATGCATCTCCCATGGTCTCATCACTACCTTATGTGCTCATCTTGTAATGCACCAGCAGATTTTGGTCTATATCTTTTTGTACTTCTGATTTCAAATGCAGATCCAGATCTGTCTTGACATAATACACCAGTAGTTCTGGATCAAAACTTTTCACTGTACTACTAATTTCAATGACAGACCTTGATCTGTCATCATATAAAGCACCAGCAGATTTGGGTCTATGTTCATTGTACTTTTCATTCAAACACAGATCCAGATCTGTCACATAATACACCATCAGGTCTGGGTCAAAGTTCTTCACTGGACCTCTGGTTTCAAGCACAGACCCAGATCTGTCATCATATTAAGCACCAGCAGATCTGGGTCCAAGCTGGTACTTGTAGCATTGATTGCAAGCACAGACCCAGATCTGTCATATGATACACAAGCAGATCTGGGTCCAGGCTGTTAATTGTAATACAGACCCAGATCTGTCATATGATACACAAGCAGATCTGGGTCCAGGCTGTTAATTGTATTATTGATTTAAAGTACAGACCCAGATCTGTCATATGATACACAAGCAGATCTGGGTCCAGGCTGTTTATTGTAATATTGATTTCAAGCACAGACCCAGATCTGTCATATGATACACAAGCAGATCTGGGTCCAGGCTGTTAATTGTATTATTGATTTAAAGCACAGACCCAGATCTGTCATATGATACATAAGCAGATCTGGGTCCAGGCTGTTAATTTTATTATTGATTTCAAGCACAGACCCAGATCTGTCATATGATACATAAGCAGATCTGGGTCCAGGCTGTTAATTTTATTATTGATTTCAAGCACAGACTCAATACATTTCAAGCACAGACTCAATACATTTATGCTATGGCAGCTCTTAGTCTTTTTTATTCATTGATGGCTACTTGGTATACATATATATATATATGGTATCATTAACAGTATTGTCTCTAGCATGGTTACAGGAGAGTGCTGCACCCTGTACTCCCTAGGTGGTGTCCTGTCCTCTCTGGGCTACATCATGCCCTTCTTAGAGGCTGCCATATCTTAAATCTCTGAATGTTTAATACTGTATATACTTGCTTTTAAAAGTTGAGTCAAACTGCAAACAAAAAAGATCCTGATCTGCCATAGCATCATATGACTGTAGATCAGGGTCTGTGTTGTTTGTTCTACTGATTACTCCTAACAAACTGCACAGAACCAGGTCTGCTGGTGCATTATGCACCAGCAGAATTAGGTCTGTGCAGTTTTAAGTTGGATTTGACTTGTAAGTGAGTACATATGGTACATAGAAAATAAAATGTAGTATTCAACATGTGCATTTTGTGCATTGAACTTAGAATTATCAACCTCTGTTTTCTTACATACTGTGCATCTAATATCATAAATGCACAGGGAAGTGCATACAAATACTCACATACCACTGTACATATCCTCAAAAGAGATTTTACTGCACTTGCAATGACCTGACAGGCAACTAGTATTATTTCTGTCCCCACTAGTGACCTTGGGGCAGCATTAAATGTTATTTACAGCTGTATGAAATGACCTGACAGGCATCAAGCACTATATCTGTCCTCACTAGTGGTCTTGGAACAGCATTAAATGTTATATATACAGCTGTATGAAATGACCTGACAGGCAACTAGCACTAGTTCTGTTCCCACTAGTGGTCTTGGGACAGCATTAAATGTTATATACATCTGTATGAAATAACCTGACAGGCAACTAGCAATTGTAATGTCCCTAATATTGTGGTCTTGGGACAACATTAACTGTTGTATACAGCTGTGTGAAAATACAGTGTAAAGACAAAACACAGAAAGTTCTGACATTGTTTTTGGTGATTGCTGTTAATTGTGCTTCAGGTTATTAAAGCACCAAGTTATAGTGAGTTGTCTGATAACCAGAATAATATGTTTATATATGCTTATAACTTAGGATATATATATATATATATATATATATATATATATATATATATATATATATATATATATATATATATATATATATATATATGAAGTGTGTTATAGAATTATAATACATTGCATTTGTGCCAAGACTTGAGAAAATAGAAACTAGTTGCATTTTTTCATTATTTTCAGATGAAATCAGTTGACTAAACTTGTGCAAGATCTCTGCTGACATAGATACCATATTTGACATAATATCTTGATTATGTGCTTAAGAAATTAATCTTTGGGTTTATTTTGTGAAGTTGTTCTCAGAATAAGCATACAGGTATCCACTGATATGATGAATTTCATGTTAACATGATTTCTTATGCAGTTTTTTTTTTAAATTTCATATTTTAGTGAACACTAAAATTAATGAAAAATAATGAAATTATTTGTATAAGACAAAACAGTTACCTGATTCATAATTGGCTAAAATGAATCATATTAAAGTCAATTGAATTATATATTTTTCAATGAAAATTAAAGACAGAGAACCCAAAATTTGGAATTATGCAATTTCAAGTTACATGACCACTCTTGGGAATGCAGCTATTGTATAAGTCAGGGTTAGCTGTATACCAACAATATCGTAAACAATGTCACAATCACATGTACATATTAGAAGAGTTAGCTCCTTTAGACATTGTTGGGAGCTCTCGTCTGATTGAGTATTGATTCCCAATATCGTCACACTGAATAAAACACATGTAAGATCTGTTTTTGATCAAGCCACAGAGTGAAGTTAGCAATGAGACATCAGGCTTGCATGATGACTGATTAAACCAAAGAGTTAAGTAGTAATGAGACACCAGGCTTGCATCATGACTGATTTAACTACAGAGTTAAGTAGTAATGAGACACCAGGTTTGCATGGTGACTGATTAAACCACATAGTTAAGTAGTAATGAGACACCAGGCTTGCATCGTGACTGATTTAACTACAGAGTTAAGTAGTAATGAGACACCAGGTTTGCATGGTGACTGATTAAACCACAGAGTTAAGTAGTAATGAGACACCAGGCTTGCATCATGACTGATTTAACTACAGAGTTAAATAGTAATGAGACACCAGGCTTGCATGTTGACTGATTAAACCAAAGAGTTAAGTAGTAATGAGACACCAGGCTTGCATCGTGACTGATTTAACTACAGAGTTAAGTAGTAATGAGACAACAGGTTTGCATGATGACTGATTAAACCACAGAGTTAAGTAGTAATGAAACACCAAGCTTGCATGTTATCACTGATTAAACCACAGAGTTAAGTAGTAATGAGACACCAGGCTTGCATGGTAGTGCTGATTAAACCATAGAGTTAAGTAGCAATGAGACACCAGGCTTGCATGGTAGCACTGATTAAACTACAAAGTTAAGTAATAATGAGACACCAGGCTTGCATGATGGCATGTTCTATGAAATTCATATTTTACATGCAGGTTTTAGCACATGCTTCCCTTGCATGAGGCATGTTCTAAGAAATTCATATTTTACATGCAGGTTTTAGCACATACTTCCCTTGCATGAGGCATGTTCTATGAAATTCATATTTTACATGCATGTTTTAGCACATACTTCCCTTGCATGAGGCATGTTCTATGCAATTCATATTTTACATGCAGGTTTTAGCACATACTTCCCTTGCATGAGGCATGTTCTATGAAATTCATATTTTTACATGCAGGTTTTAGCACATGCTTCCCTTGCATGAGGCATGTTCTATGAAATTCATATTTTACATGCAGGTTTTAGCACATACTTCCCTTGCATGAGGCATGTTCTATGAAATTCATATTTTACATGCAGGTTTTAGCACATGCTTCCCTTGCATGAGGCATGTTCTATGAAATTCATATTTTACATGCAGGTTTTAGCACATACTTCCCTTGCATGAGACATACTACATTTGAGACACATGCACTTAAGACAGGATTTTTATGTTTGTTTTGGACAAAAAAAGAGGAGTGTTTATTAAGGGATATGTGGGTATATTACATCAAATGTGGTATTCATGTAGTAGATTGATACCCCCAGTAAAGCATCATTGACAAGAAGGGAATCAATAGTCTACATGTAGTAGATCTATACCCCCAGTAAAGCATCACTGATAGTCAGGAAATCAAAAAACCTTGTCTTCTTTTGAAGAAGTCAAACTGTTGGAAAGATAAAACACGAAAAATTCCTAGCCTTCTGTAATTTAATATATTTAACTTTGAAAGGAGAAAAATAGTTGAGTAATCAATGTCCTTTTGAAAGAGGGGAAAATATTTCTGTTGACATGATTGAATATAATTAGTTTATTTGCAAGTAAACATGTCACATATAAATGTCAAACTTAATCCACACAGTCTAAATTATAGCGTAAGATTTTTTTCCTCTCACTTACCTGCAAGACAACTTTATCCCTATTTAATTGTATTGAGCCTCTTCAATTACTTTTGCGGTAGATAACATTGACCAAGATCTCCTTGAATTAAATACTTACGATCTGTTGATGGCCTTGTGAAAGATAACATGGCTAAGCAAGTAGAATAAAAGAGATTTCTTTCTCTGTCTTTTCTTATAAGTTTAAATTTGCTAGGCCATAAAGCATTGGCAAAAGTCTCATCACTGCTTGTTAGCTAGCAGGAGGTTGCAGGTTCAAACCCTGACTGAGTCATATCAAAGATGTATAAAAATGGTACTAGCAGCTGCCTCGCTTGATGCTCAGCATTAAGAGGTTAGTGATAGGACTGGTCAGCCTGGGGCCACGATAACGTGACTGTGTGGGACATCATGCTACATGTCTGCGGCATGATGCCCCAATGCTAGACATTACTATAAACTGCCACACTACATACATCATAGCAATATAAAAGCTACATTAAAAATCCAAAACACACACACACACACATGCTTCCATTGGTAACACAGTACTGTGCAGATAGACATTAGAGTCATGTAATCTCTAATACGGTAAACCTGGTAAACCATAGTATGCTGTGATAGAAGACTGGACTTCAAATACCATTAGCAAATGATTACCATATGTACTTGCTTATAAGTTGAGTCCAGCTGTAAACTGCACAGACCCATATCTACCATCACATAATGCACTGGCAGACCTGGGTTTGTGCAGTTTATTAGGAGTAATCAGTTGAACAAACAAGATGGATCCTGATCAGCTGGTGTATTATGCAATAGCAGATCAAGGACTTTGATGTTTACCTTTGGACTCAACTTATAAGCAAGTATATATGATGTCTGTAAAAATCAGAATGAAAAGACCCATTAGCCTATGAAATGGCACTTTTCATGGTTGAGCTGTACATATCTTTTAAAATGGGCATATATGGTTGAATGAATATGCATGGATTTGTTTAATTGGATATAAGGTTTACCCATTTTAACATTTTTGTTACTCCAATCCAGAGATAAAATGCAAGTTCTTGTCACTTTTCACATCGATCAAGCATATAAAAATATGCAGTTTTCATCTCACTTCTACTCAGGTTTGAGTTTAATGTGGTTCTCCTCTCTACATAAAATGAAAATGACATGCAATTGTCAAAACTAATAATTCTATCATAATTAATCTTGTAGATCTGGTAATTACCATATAGATAATTACTATTATACATCAGTATCTGTGATGATTACAACACTTGACACTCTAGATGAAGAATATTTTTATGCGTATTTCCATGTCCTTTTGTTCTGGTTGTACATTCACTTGCTTCTTACTTCAGCAAGAATAGTGTATAGATCCAGATCATTAGTAGACTATGTCTTTGTGTTGCTTGTTTTACTATGATTTTAAAATGTGTGTGTGTGTGTGTGTGTGTGATTTTTAACATAGCTTTAAACAAAAATTTCAGTCATATCACTATGATGTCTGCAGTGTGGCAGTTTAAAGTGATGTCTGGCACTGGGGCATCATGCTGCAGACATGTAATATGATGTCCCATCCAGTCACATTATCTTGACACCAGGCTGACCTGTCCTAACACTAACCTCTTAATGCTGAGTGCCTTGTGAGGCAGCTGCTAGTACACGTACCATTTTTGTAAGTCTTTGGTATGACTCGGCCGGGATTTGAACCCACGACCCCCCGCATCCGATTTTAAAATAAACAGAACAGACCCTGATCTGCCTGCACACTATTAGACTGATGAATTTGTCCCAACAATGACCATCCTAAAAACTTTTTATTGGAAGAGATTTATCAGTGTAGCACATTATTTGATGATGGAGCTGGATTAACACTATTTCCAGGTGGGCAAGTGTTAGACAAACATAACTAAGGTAATTGCATGTGGTCTCTCTTGTCATTATTAAATCGGACTGTTTCATTTTGTCACTGAAAATCATCATTTCATAATAAATACTGTCAGACATTTTTTACACGCACACCCCTCCTGAGTATCAGAGTAAGGTATATGAAATTTGCAGCTGAACAAGTTTGACCAACTTTTACAACTCTTAAAGGCTGAGATGTCAACAAAGGGTGATCTCTCTGGTTGGCAAACCATCAACTTGAAATGGCAACCACTTCACCTAGCCTCTGGCAGAAATGGGGATCAAAGAGTAGTGGATAAGCATGTTACCACTGCAATATCCAGGCAACTTAATGGAAGTCTAGGTTTCTGGTCCTTGTATGTATTAAACAACTGTTGAGGCATTTTTTTCCCATGAAATGTAAATCATTTATATAGTTTAAATAATCTCACTCATTTTTATTGTGTCTCCACCACATTTATTTTTATTATGTCCCCAGCACATTTATTTTTACTATATCCCCAGGATGTTTATTTTTACTATGTCTCCAGCACATTTATTGTTACTATGTCCCCAGCACATTTAATGTTACTATGTCCCCAGCACATTTATTGTTACTATGTCCCCAGCACATTTATTGTTACTATGTCCCCAGCACATTTAATTTTACTATGTCTCCAGCACATTTATTTTATCCTCCCAGCACATTTATTGTTACTATGTCCCCACCACATTTATTGTTACTATGTCCCCAGCACATTTATTGTTACTATGTCCCTAGCACATTTAATTTTACTGTGTCCCCAGCACATTTCATTTTACTGTCTCCAGCACATTTATTTTTACTATGTCCCCAGCACATTTATTTTTATTATGTCCCCAGCACATTTTTTTTTATTATGTCTCCACCACATTTTTTTTATTATGTTCCCACCACATTTATGGAGGAGGCTTAAAATGTTGCTTATGTGCATCCATCCCATCTTTTCCTGTTAGAAACTTGGTTTCTGCTCACCCCCAAAATGTTTTGAAGGACTTCATCCCCTGAAATCAAATTTATTAGGTTTTACATTAAGGAGACTAAGGTGTAGTTTAAAGTTTGACTTTAACTATTAAATGACTAAATTTAATGGTATGGTCACCTCTTTTCGACTTAGAGTGTTACCCCTAATTACCTTATATTAGCAGGGGGCCTCTGTTTAACTTGAAACATTGCCCTTGATTATATTACTGGTTATTGTCAGGGGGCATCTGCAAAATATGAACACATTTCTAGCTAATTGGTATTTGTTGAAGCTTGATAAACTTGGCACATAAAGTCAACATTTGATACCTGCATGGGATCAAATTTTGTATGCAGTAATGCCACTTTAAGGAAAGTTCTATCCTTCTAATCCATACAACCAGTGTCCTGCACAACTTAAAGTGTCAGCTACTAAATCACTTTATCACAAAAGGGGACATTAAGCACTTTATGTGTAAGTGATCCAAGAAAGCACTGAGTTTCAAGTTACCTTTTTTAATTCATATGCACCAAATTGGGACTAAAAATTTAGCTTGACCTTGATTGATTCAACTTTGAATTGTATCATAGAATCAAGTTTTATTCTGTCATATGAAAACAAACAATTGCATTAATTTTGAATCCAAATTCAGTCCCTTTAAATTAAATTCTAAAAATATGTGAAATATGAATCTTTAACCTGTTAATGCCAGTTCAGTTCTTTTTTCTTTCTTAGTTTAATGTGACTTTTAAACTGTATGGATCTCAGGCAAGTCTAGCAGTTATATGTAAATTGATATGCATATTTATGTTGTAATGAATTTTATCTCAGATTTAAAACTTCATCGAATGTCATGCTGAGCTTATCAGAGTTAACTAAGTTGCATGCTCCAACATAAGAAATACTTTATATACCTGATTATGAAATGCACTTTTTTGACTACCATTGACCCAGAACTGCATCACTCATTCTACTAGCCAAGCTCTGATTCTTATTCTGCATCACATAATGTACAGGGTGATCTCCAGGTGTTATGTTGCATCACATAACATACAGGGTGATCTCCAGGTGTTACGTTACATCACTGTGCAGGGTGATCTCCAGGTGTTATGTTGCATCACATAATGTACAGGGTGATCTCCAGGTGTTACGTTACATCACTGTGCAGGGTGATCTCCAGGTGTTATGTTACATCACATAATGTACAGGGTGATCTCCAGGTGTTATGTTGCATCACATAATGTACAGGGTGATCTCCAGGTGTTATTTACAAACATCAAACTGTCTGAGCAGAAAAATTTAGCCTATGCACAAATTTTATAAATGTTTACCAGTGTCTTCCTTTGTGCTCAGTGATACAAAAATAAAATAAACTTCACAGCCAAAATTTAATTATTTCTAAAAATATTACATATTTTTGCAATGATTATAAGTGTGTGTGTGTGGGTGTGTGTATGCATGCATGTGTGTGTGTGTGTGTGTGTGTGTGATTTGGATTTTTAATGTAGCTTTAACAGTGTTTCAGTCATATTGCTACGATGTCTACAGTGTGGCAGTTTATAGTGATGTCTAGCTCTGGAACATCATGCAGCAGACATGTAGCATGATGTCCCACCCAGTCACATTATCCTGGCACCAGGCCAACCAGTCCTAACACTAACCTCTTAATGCTGAGTGCCAAGTGAGGCAGCTGCTAGTATCATTTTTTAAAGTCATTGGTATGACTCGGCCTGGGTTCGAACCTGTGACTCCCTGAATCCGAGGCAAGATGCTCTAACCACTTAGGCTACCAGAGCAAACCTGCGAACTCCCACACCTGAGGCAAATGCTCTAACCGCTTAGGACTTAAAATGAGTATGAGTTAATCCCATATTGGGGGTATCTGAATACATGTATAAGAGTCTATTGTGTGCAAGTCTAAGTACATGTACGAGTGAATCTAAATATCGGTGTATCTGTGTCTTTGAGTCTAAGAGAGTCTAAGTATGCAAGTCTAATACTAAGTCAGAGTGAATCTCGGTATGTGAATCTAAGTACATTTACAAGTGAGACTAAGTTTGAAGTGCATCTGAGCATTTGTGAGTCTCATTTTGAATGAGTCTGAGTATCAGTGAGTCTTATTATGACTTTGTATTTTACATTTTTTAGTCTTAGTTCAGCATATATGTTCTGACAGTTTCATGACCATGGTGGGTGGGGTGTCTGATCTGCCAACACAGTATGATCTGTGCTTTTTTTTAGTTTGTTGAAGATTATGTATCATCAAATTCTGTAATGATTGAAATCAATTTTATTGCAAATGGCATAAATATTTCAACTACAATATTTAAGTTGCATGAATCACTGTTCAGTGTTCAAGTGGAATATATATGTGGAATATATATAGGCCCTAACAGACTGTGTATGTCTCAGCATGGAAAGAGTACTGTAAATAGAACTATAGGATTACTGTTACTGCTTTACTGGTGTATCAAACATAAGTACTTTAACAGATGTGCAATTCAGATTTATGACTTCAGAAAGCAAAGTCTGATACTTCTTGTTTTCAAATCACAGAAAAGGTAGTAAACTGAGGCAGTTTGCCTGTATAGATAATAGACAAATGAAAGGGATATAAAAATGAAGATTAGTATTTTCATGAAGTTAATGTTATTTTTAAATCTGATAATGACAAATAATGAGATATATTGCAGTATCACCCAAATCTTACTTTGCATTTATAATTACTGGTGTATCGAGAAGTCGACAGGCTACAGTGAATCTATGCCAATCATGGCAGATGAGGCTTAATGGAGATTTCAAAGGAATGGATAGCGCACAAATATGCTTTGAATCAAAACAAGAAAAACCCATTAAAGCAAAAAATATATCCAACCTGTGGTACTCGTATCCTTAAGCTCTCACCTCTTTCCCTACCCAATGCCAGACTCAAACCTTTACCTATATGCAGCTCAATTCTATTACATGTAATATTCAAGAATATATATGATAAACACCAGATAGATTGGAAGGTGCTGTCCCTGGATCCTACAGGAGAATGCATGATAATATGAACTGAAATTAACAATGGAGAAAGGTTAGAAGATTTCTATTTCATCCTCTGCTGAGATTCAAACCTGGATTGGTAGGCTAGGGGATGGTCTACTATCCAAGCAATGCAATGGGTACCGTAACAGGCAGACCGAGGCTCAGATCTCCATAGAGATAAATTAAAAGTTATCTAACCTGTATGATAATACTGTATATAATTGTGCTTCATATTATCATGCATACTCCTGTAGGTCATCCAGGAATCATGTACTTTCCAATCTCTCTCATGTAACTTTATTAGCCTCTGCATGGATTGATTTTTGTCAGAAGCATCCAGAGTGACTGTGTTCTTCAATGAGAGGTAATTACTAGGTCACCATGTAAGTGTGTCTGCCAGCACACATGCCTGTATCCATTACTATGTTCCATAATTTTTTAAGGTGGCTGTGCACTCAGCAATCATCCAAAATGCATGGGACTTGGTGCATGCAGACGAGGCATAGACAAGTCATAACACATGGACTCTGGTTCAAATCTCAGTAGAGGAAGAATTAAAAATTCTCAAACCTGCATGCAAATGTTCTTTGTCCATTATTGGTATTTTATTATTAGGGATTACTGGGCCAGAGCCAAACTAAAATTTTTTTCTAATGTATATAAAGTGTGCTCTAGTGCAGACTATACAGACATAAATCAACCATTGCAGGGCCAGGTTTTAATATACTGTAATGGTTCCATCTGTAATTTCAAACAAGCAGCATAGATCATGACCTCCATGTACTTTATGTGATTGTAGGTAGTCTGGGTCTGTGCTGTACTTAATAGAAACTCTTTCATCGCTCATGTCTATCACTAGATGGCATGAGTTTATTATGGGATTTTTGTATTAGTTCTTCAAGCAAAATTTCTGACATAGAGAACCTAACGTTTGATGGTACGCTAATGCCCCAAACAAGGAGTACCATTTGAAGTGATTTCCACAGAGCACATTTTACATTGGGGTATATACGGTAAGCATTACTGTGTTGTCAGGAAAATTCACTGGACAAAATTACTATCACTTAGACATAAGATAGTAAAATTACCCATCATACCCTAAGAGGGATAAATTTGATGATTTGGGTATTTATATTGTTAATCCTGCAAGTTTTATTGTGTTTGTTTTTCTTTCAAAGCAGTAGTTATAAAGCCTGCTTTGGAAGATCGTGAAAGGAATTTGGTGTGATTTAGTACAGTTAAAAGCATTTTATTCAATCCAAGGACCACACTGTCAGGTCTAAATTTTCGGCACAATAGTTTCTGAGTATGCAAATCAGTAATGCTTTTTGTCATCAAAGTTGATATCCTAAATTATTGAAATTAAGCCAGCCTCAAAAGTAAGCAATTCAAACTTCATAACATTTATCTCTTGGACAAAACTACACATTTTGTTGATTTAATGTTTTGTATGGGGATATTGTTGCCAAACTTGCCTAACCAAGCTATTCAGACATCAAAAATGAGCATTTAGGATTACTGGTATCCTTGGCGAATATTATACAGATGCCATTCAAGCAATGACCAACATTAACTTTTCCTTTCTTTTCAAACTTGAATGCATGCAGTATCATTTGTAAATACTCATACTTAGCATCTTTGGATGTTTAGCTGTAAATAGTTGTAAATGACAAAGGGCCCTTGAAGAGCAATTAGCACTCTAAGAATAAAGACTTTATTATTATTATTAGTAGTAGTAGTAGTAGTAGTAAGAGTAATAGTAGTAGTAGTCGTATTATGTCAGAAAATAATGAAAATGATGGCATATATAACTTGGAATAGTCTGTTTAGTTATTACCAGTGCACCAGATATATCATTCAAATGACATAATTTTCTGATGGAAAGGAGGTTTTTGAAGTCCTAGCACTATAAAACCTTTCAAAATCAATATGTAAATATTAATTAAAAAGTGAAGGGCATAGGCCGTAATCCATTGATGTATAATGCACAAGAGAGTATCCTAAATAATAACATCTGGATTTTACATCTGGATGTTCTCCTTTTCCAACATTTTTTAAGTTATTGTCATTTACCTGTGTTATTTCACTGCATATATCTGCATGTGTCCAGTGTGCTCTACGGGAAGCTGCTGATCATTAATAAATGTTACTGTTTATTGATTGGCATTAAATTTATTTACAGGTTCAAAGTGCTATAACGAAATATTCAGAACTTTTCAAACCATTTTTGGACATCCCTAAGAATTTTTTTTATTTATACTTTTAAAGCTAATTTCTTCTATTCAGTTCTTTATTGTAATTGTTCTTCATTTACCAAACTTTTTTTAATTAAAAGAATTGTGTTAGTTTTACTATTATTTTGAATTAATAGCACAGACTCTTATTTGCCAGTACATTATGAAATGGTCAGTCAGATTCCACACTGTTGGTAATGGACATGCCTTACAGGTGGATATATATAAATTGCTGTTTGTACAGGTGGATACATACATGTATAAATTGCTGTCATCTCCCTGTACAAATTTTACACCATTTGTCACTGCAAAGTACCTACTCATTATTCTGGGTTTGGAAATATTGTCATTATCAATAAATGTAGTTGGAAATTTCTTCAGATGACATTACTGTTGAAATCTGATAATATCCATGGCATCAGTTAAGGATCAAATATGTAAGGTGTTGTTTTCAAGTAGGTATTATGTTTAAGTGAAGACTGTATACAGGTCAGGGCATGTTCTGAAAGGGGATCCAATTTTGTGATAACATGGTTTAAGAAAACCCTTTCAAAGCTTTTCTGTTGCTGGATATATCTTGATGTTATCTATATGCCCTGGGGTTGAATCCCAAGGTTAATTTTGATGCAAAATCATAGTAACTTTTATCAGTTCTTTGCAAACGAGAGAGAGAGAGAGAGGGGTGGGTGAGTGGGGAGATATTTTATGGGAGAGAGAGATTATGGATTAAAATACTTTACCTCTCTATGCATATTTCAAGAATTTTACCTGTTTTCTGATGAAATATTATAATCTTTTAACATTGACAACTAAAATTACAAAATAAATCTGACAATTTCATAGAAAGTGAGAAAATGCATGCATGAATTTATATACTCCTCGTTAAGTTTTAATTTAATTTAATAATCCTTATGTGCTTGATTATTCCTGTTGAATTATTTAATTAACTGAAAATTGTATGAATCTTTTTTAATTATGTAATTAAAACCAATTCCCATTTATTTAGGCATCAAAGTAACTAAATCTGCCAGTATTTAATATTTCCCAATATTTTTAACAGATAAAGTCATATTGTAACCAAACATTTGCACATACTATCATTTCACTACATAAACATCACTTCACTAAATCAGTATTATTTCACTATATAAAATTCATTTCATCAAATTAGTGGTTATTTTTTTGTAGCTTGATGATAAGTCTCCCTCTGCCCCCATTTACAAAACTTAGGCAAATATTTCCAATGGATATCTTTGCCTGATATTAAGTCCATACTCCCTACTTCTTGACAAATTTATTATTCTCACCCCCACCCCCCAGCCTTATAACGAGAGGCACACTTTATAACATGAATAATGATGGACATAATGTATCATATGTGTTTTGAGTATGCATGAAAAGAAAGGTTTAACACATACATTATGGGCAACTAATATGTTTTGGTTAGAAAATCATCATTTCTGATATGTTTTCATATCCGTATTATGGCTAATTGCAAAACCTGATCTTGTATGAAAGTTAACCTTAAGAAATGCATGACAAGTACAGTGTTAGTCTTGTTAATCCATTGTCAGGTCTTCAGACTAGCACAGCATTATCTATCAAGCTGATAATCCATCATCTTCTGACAAGCATAGTGTTAATCTTGATAATCCAGTTTCTGGTCTTTCAACAATCACATTGTATATCTTACTAATCCATTTAATATCAGTAATTCATAAACTGTTGGTAATGTATGGCTTGCTTTTGATGGATGGAAAATATCCTTGACAATGTGATGAGAACTCACCCCGTATTGGTTGACTTTCTGGAAAGTTCACACCTTTAACCCATAATTCTGGCCCATGGGCATTAGCTCTCATTCTTTTTCAAGTCAGAGCCATTGTTTTGGATGCCTGAGATACTTCAATGAAAAACTGCCTTCAGTTTGATTCATATGTCATGAATTATGCATTTTTATTACATGCATTGTTTTTACCATGTGAAATTATGGCAGATAGTATTTCTGCTTGGATTAGTTCTCTTGAGAGCTACTGGAATTTTTGAGTTACATTTTATTCATAACATAGCATTTATGTTATTCCTCCACAGGGGTGTCTGAGTTTAACAGTTGTGTTTGAGAATTATTTTATCCCTTTTTCTAGCTTAGGTAGGTATTTAGTTATTCGTATCCTTGCCGATTTGGTCTGCAGACTCGTCTTCATTCTGTTTTATTGCTTTAATACAGTTATGGATCATCAGAATTCATATTCCATTTGACATTTGTTATTTTTATTACATGTACTTGAAAAGGAGGTTTCACACCAGTCCTTACTTTCATTTCTGTCTGTTTAGTGATTGAACATCTTTCGTTCTTGAAAGTCAGTTTAGGATTCCTTATTACTATTGCTTTGTTTTTAGCATTTTATAAAACTAGCCTTTTGCTAAATTTCATCTCTAATACTCAGAATAAATGTTGCTGATGTCATTGTCAAAAATTTAAAAGCATTGCTGATTTTATTGTAATGAAAACATTTGTGGTTGTTTTAATTTGTTTAATTAAGATCACACATGAGAACACATACATTTTACTGCCTAATACTTGCATAGGAATTTTGATCATTCATTTTCAGATTTTTCTCTTGTAACAATATCCCAAGCAGAGTGTGCATTGGGGTGGGCACAAGAAAGCTTCCTTGGATACCCATCCTACCTGCTTTGCTTGTACTGATTACAAAAGGACAAATGGTTGTCCTTTTTTCAGTGTATGGTTAGTCATGGTCTGGGACCTCACTGAAAATAGATTAATTTATAAAAGGAGGAAGAAAGAATCTTTTTTTCCTAGCTTGTAATTTTCTGGGTTTTCCATTGCTAATTCCCTTGGGTCTCAGCATAGGAGTAGGAAAGTTTTTGGAAGACATATAAGGCCCTTGAGGCCCAAGGGAGAATTTGCACCCTCCCATGAGAAGCAGCATGTTCTCCAATCCTGTAGGGCTGAGAGGGAATTGTTTCCACAAGGGAGGAACAGCATCCACTTCAGTCCTGTAAGGCTGAACATGTCACACACTTCTGTGAGGGAATAGCAGCACCCTCTTCATTCCCATAGGGCAGAGAGTGACTTGCACCCCATGAGGGAGGAGCAGCAGCTTTCAGTCTCCACAGCGCATTGTTGATGACATCATTGAGCCACTGATAAAATGGGGAGCTTCAATAGCTGTTCATATGAGCTGAGGAAATGTCTTCCCATGAATTAGAGTTGCCTGACCAGTCATTAACCAGTGATCGGTTACCAGTCTACATGTACGAGTCCTGGTCACTGGTCATTTGAACCCTCTCAGTTTTGGGATCAGGTCGAGACCCCTACACTCTTCAGACTACCATTGAATCATGCAATGGACTGGGAATCAGCAAATAGATGTCAGATTAGGGAAGGAGATCAGATCAGAATTCCCCTTCCTATAATCCCAGAAAATCCATGCGGGAGAAAGGATCTTCACAGATGGGAAGTGATTGGTCAGACTTCAGGGTCTTGGCCCCATGATAGAGAGGCTGAAGGTGCAGTCCAAGAGCCTTCATCACCATCATACAATGTGGAGTCAGAAAAGAGGAAGGCAGCAGACCTTCTTCCTCCAAACACTTCAGGAGGGTGAAGAGCCACTCTTACCCACCTGCCAAGGCTGCCACTAGGGACAGTTCTTTAGCACCACATACGGAGAAAGACATTGGCTCTCAAAATTCCTCTACCCTGGATGCTGGAATAACACAAATGTGTATTTCCATGGGGACCTGGGCTCGTCTTAAGCACTGATGGCCTTAGAACTAAAGGCTAGGTCTCTAGTTAACAAAGGTTTGCATGCCTACCCTTTTCCTATAGCTTTTTTCTTCCTGCTAAAGGAGGAATATCTGTCACCAGTTGTTCTTCAACAATTGCTCGAAGTAGTGGCCAAAAACAGCAAGGCATGTGTTATCCATGTCAATGGTTTTATCAGCAGAGCTTCATTACCTTTCAAGGACATTGCCCAGGACACATCCAAGGTCTTACTGGAGCACAGTGGGAACCTTCTGAGGGCTGCACCCCTGGAGGAAGAGAGCCTTATCAAAGGACTCATCTCATCTGTGATTTCCCAAGATTTTGAGAGACCAGCAATACCAGTCCCTCACAACTGTTCCTGGCCCTTTGAAACTAACCAAGAAGTTGAATCATCCCAATTGCCCACAGGGTCTGTCAGCAAAGTTCTTTAAATCCACACAGTCATAGTCCAGTCAACAGCTCCAATTCAGAGCTCCTCTTGGCAGCTGGGCAATAGAATGGCCCAGGGAGAAATTTTGTACATCCTTACCCTTTCCCTAAGGAAAATGGAGAACAGCCCTATGGACTTGCTCCATCTCTTGCAGTGTGTTCTTTTTTCATGAGTTCCTGTAGGTAACCTTTTATGAGATGTTTCATTAGGTATCTCAAATAGAAGGTGGGTCCTCTCTGTCATACCAGGAAGATAATGATTTTGGTTTTGAGATTTTCACGTTCTAGTTAGGTCCTCTATGTGCTTCAACCAGTTGAATCTGATGTTGCTACAGGACTCTGTTGACATATTTTTAATGAATAATTTCATTTACCAATATTTCACTATACATAGGTAGTAGATAAGCATTTCTGCCAAAAATTTGTGAAAGCTACATTACAAATCCAAAATACACACTCTCCAACGTTTAATACTTGCATCCTCAACACGTAAATTCATAACGTCACTGACTTTAGGTTGGGTGTTTCAGCATACTTGTACTTTCAGCTGAGTACAGTATTACAAATGATATCATACTTGTACTTTCAGCTGAGTACAGTATTACAAATGATATCATACTTGTACTTTCAGCTGAGTACAGTATTACAAATGATATCCACGTTTGTAGCTCAGTGAATTTTCATGCGATTGTGTCAAAAATTTATCTAAAAGTACCTAATTTGTTTCATGCATGAAATGACTTCAGCACCATTTGTATTCACATACAGAGCAACACCACTTATTCAATACATGCTGAAAAACAAGGATCTGTGTACATATAATCTGTCATGTTCTTCCTCAAGTTTTTTTATTATACAAGACTGATGTGTTATTGTAATTACTACATGCCACTGGTTTGTTTTTACTCTTTTATATTTCTGCTTAATGTAAGTTTATAAAATGATTTGTGTAATGTGCAGACAATATTTGTTAACCTGTGGCATGCAACAGCTCCCAAAACAGCTCAGTCCAGAATAAAACATGATACTTATATAACCAAAGGACCAACAATACAGTTTACATGTACATAGAAAACTCATTTTTGGCAAGTATCAAATAAATGGTGTTGCTCTGTATTTCGATACAAATGTTTGGAAATCGTGTGAAATAAATTAGGTAAATTTATTTACATTTCAAGATCCTGATATAAAACTTCACTGAGCTACAGATGTGGATATCATTTACAGTATTGAGCTTAACAAACTTTCTTTGTTAATATATTTCATTTGAGTTCTATCATTTTATTTGAGTTCTGTCACTTTAAAGCAACTCTCTGAGCTTGCTTTTTTGCGTCATCTAATACTCCATCTCCCTGGAAAGTAGGCTACTGTGATTTTAATTTTATGCATCTGACTCTGCAAATGTATGCATAAATTCATTTAAACAACTTAAACAAAGACAGCATAGATGATAAATTTCAGGAAAAGACTCAGTTTAAAATCCAGAGTTGTCCTTCACATTGTTCACAACATATCTAAGGCAAGGAGGTTACAGTGACCAATTTATTTCTTGATCAGTTATCAGACAAATACTCAACCAGCAAGATAAAGTAAGATATCTTATAACAACTTTACTTAAGGTTATTTTAGATCTTGCCTTGTTCTATTTTAGGTGCATAATAAATTGATTTTATTCTACCCACATGTACTTGCCAGAAAAAGCTCTCCCACAATTGTTATTTTCAAGTTGAATTGCTGATTTGCATAGAGTGTCTACATGACGTAATTGTACCTCATGACAGTATTGACTATACCAACAGTTGCACAGCAGTTTATTGCAAATGTTGAACTATAGCTGGATTAAAGTTTAACATATAGGTAATGTGTACAAATCGAGATTCACCCATATCAAGCAAACATAGGTTAATATATTACAAAAGCTATATGCAACCTCGCCTAGACTACTGTAATATTGTTTGGGGAAGACAAGAATATTTGCAATTTATTCTGCTTGCAAACTCATCCCAGCTAATTTTGTAAACATCCAAAACGCAGTAATGATATTAGAATGTTAACAGCAAGTGAACAAATATTTCTGAGAAAGGCCAATTTGTATGCAGAGTTTAGAATAATATGGCCTCATTTTCTCTAAAAATTATTTCATGCAAGAAAGAAAGAAAGACTCATAGTTAAGATAACCAGCTCTCCATTCCAAAACCAAATGAAGAAATGTTTAAGAAAAGTTTCCAGCATTCGGAGGCTACTAATTTGGAGAATTAAAATTCTGAAGCAGGGTTGTGACAATGAATATAAGCATATGATAGAGGTCAACAAAAAGAGGATTAGTTGTGTCATCCTCTAATTGTGTCACGGCCTTTAAACAAAGTTGTTAATTATTATTAATTGTTATTATTATTGATTTCCTAACAAAGCATTTTCTGTAAATTTACCTTTCTGCCACTCTACTCACCTGACTGATATACCTATGAATAGACCAATCACATGTCAGAATTGATTGCTGATAATTAATTAATTGTACATGCACAACTGAGACACTTTTACTAATGACCTGTTTTAGTTTAATTCTGTTTAACTATTATTATCACTATCTGAAAGAATTAAGGGACTAATTTTATATAATTTAAGAATTAAAATCAATGTGTACAGTAGTATCATATTTTACAATTTCATAAAAAAAATGTTGACAAATCTAAAACTGAGTATACTGAAGAATAAGGAGGGAATTAAGCTCTTCTATTGACCTAAGTGGCTAGAGCATCCATCTCGGATGCAGGAGGTCACAAGTTCCAACCCCAGCTGAATCATACCAAAGACTTAAATGGTTCTAGCAGCTTGCTTGGTGCTCAACATTAATAATAATAATAATAATAATAATAATAATAATAATACTTTATTTAGAGAAGGTAACTCAATTAATTACAGAACTAATCTACCTTGAGGCCTTCTATCTGTTATGTATAATGTATACAGTATATACAACATGATGTGAAGAATCTGGCTTGACACTAAATTAAGTGATTTTAAAAGTCAAAGTATCAAGCCTGGAACATATGCACAGGATGTCAGGATAATGTGACTGGGTAGGACATGGTGGTATATGTCTGCAGCATGATGCCCCAGTGCTAGACATCACTATAAACTGCCACACTGCAGACATCATAGCAAAATGACTGAAAAATTGTTAAAGCTACTTTAAAAATCCACACACACACACACACACACACACACACACACACACACACACACACACACACACACACACACACACACACACACACACACACACACACACACACACACACACAAAAGCTCTTCTAACGTAGAGACAGGTCACTCCAAGATTAAGAATTTGCTTTTCTTTCACTTTTTACCATATATACTTGCTTATAAGAGTCCTACTGCAAACAACACAGACCCAGATCTGCCATTGCATAATGCACCAGCAGATCTGGATCTGTGCAGTTTGTTAGGAGTAATCAGTAGAACAAACAGCATAGACCCTGATCTACAGGCACATTATGCTATGACAGATCAGGATCTTTGTTATTTGCAGTGCTATGTGGCTTGCAAGTGAGTATATATGGGACCCATGAAGGCTTACTAGCAAATGAAGATGATAAAAGTAATCATTTTATAAAGCACTTAGGATTATGCCTAGTTTTGTCTTGAAATCCAAGAGACAAATCCTTGATTGGGTTACAGACAGTAAGGTAAAATATCCTGCAGTATGCATCAATCAACTTTGAATTATAATAACCTATGTGCCATATGTTTTATGTATATATACAAGTTCATATCTATATATACTGAATAATGTCAAGCTCATTATCAGATAACTTCAGAGTATTTTTGACAAAGAGGTTTATTTTAATCTGTTGATCATACCAACTTACGCGTTTTTGATCCGCGTTGTTTTTAGATTGTTATGGCTGTCCGAAACCATTTCTTCCATTTAATTTTGAAATATGAACATAAAAACCAATTTAGACATTTGTAAATTTGTTTTGTTATAGCTGTCCGAAACCATTTTTTCCATTTAATTTTGAAATATGAACATAAAAACCAATTTAGACATTTGTAAATTTGTTTTACTATTAAAGTTTGATCGTCAAATGCAAAGCAATCTTTATTCAAGTTTAAACTCGACTGGAAATATCATTCATCTATTGAATGGCTAATTCGCCCAATTTATTTTCTTGAATTGAAGTCAGATTTCATGGCACATAAACTTGTAGTCTGATATCTGATATTTTTTTGCAAATAAGTTTTCTGTTGTGTCATAAAATTGGAACACATAAACTAATTATATCAATAGTTTTGGCATCATTGGATACACACAAGGTCACAAAGGTCATAAACATAGTTGAATTGGCTCCAATATTGGCATACTAGAGTGTTCCAATACAGAGATAAGGGCCCTATTAGTTTCTGGAGAGAGTCAATATTTGCAAAGTCCTATGGCTTTAGTTATCAATGGCTGAAACATTCAGGATGAGTTTACTAGAGGAAGACTGCCGGTACTGTTTGTTGGACTATTGAATTTGTTCACCTTTGATCTTGACCAGTAAATCTGGGAGCTAACTTGTTGAAAATTGTAAATTATTAGCACTTTCAGGAATGTATTATGCTCAGTCTGTTCAAATGTCAGTTGTAGGGCATTTTTAAACATGAATTGGAAATAATTTTACAGTTTCCATACAAAATGAATGAGAGAAATAAGACAAACAAGTTTGCTCAGAGGATTAGATATTTCATTCTTAGTACTTGTAATAAAGATTCGATTATCATATACATCTTTTATTTAAGAAGACAGTACACGTTAAAAACACGTACCCCTCCCCACCCAATGTACATGTTTAATTATCATTGCTGGCATGTCTTTTCAGGTCCTGGACTACACCCCTGATACACTAAGGCAAATTGTACAATTGTCACTTTGGACACTATTGAATATGTTTAAATAACAGATAAGCAAAAGTTGTAAACTTTTTGCTATCCCCTCACCAAACAAATGGTGAGGTGATACACTGTATAGTAAATATATTTTATATTGTTATATTTATTATGTCTTCATTACACTCTCATTATCTCGGACCATTTTTATACCTACACTCATGAAAATTGCTATGTTCATGCATTTTGAGGGTAACTATGCCCAAATTAGGTTTCTGTGATTTAATGTTCATGCTTGAACTATTAATTCATTACACCTTCAATATTTTGAATCATATTACATCCATACTGCATCTTTGAAAGAGAAACTGATCATACTAAAACTGGGTCACAGTGACCTAATTTTCTGCTTTAGTGATTTATGTATTTTCAGCTATTTGTTTATTATACCTTCAACTTTTGGATGATATTTACATCTGGACTCATCAAGCCTTTTGAGTGGACACATCTGTGGAGTTACTCAACCATACCAAACTAGGTGACCCGATTCTCTTTCTTGAGTGATTTGTGTATATTCAGCTATTGTTTTGTTATTCCAGCCCCTCCCCATTTAAGCTGTTAAATCTATTCATTTTAAACTTTGTTGTTGCACTTCAAGGAGAGTAGCTCAAAAATACAAAAAATATATTACTTTGACTTAATGGACAGGCTTGAGTACCATTTGTATTTTCAGCTGTTCATTCATTATAGCCTCCACATTTTAACTCTGTTACATTTTTATTCATAGTACTTTGTATGTGGACACATATCCAGGAAGTTCTTGGACTCAGAACCAATGAGTTACAAATTTGAATACTGTCCAGACCAGCTTGGTTCTCTATCCAAAGTGCTCCACTCCCATTACCTCTGCATCAGTCATATATACCAGTCTGTATATTGTTGGCTACTTCCTGTTGGGGAGGGAATTTATTTATGACTAAACTGTTTGTTTCTTGTTTTATTTTTGATTTTGGTTCTTTATCTGGTTCACTGTTCATGCTGTCAGACCTGTTTTGGGGTAGTTTCAAAATAATCACTCTTTTAATAGAAACTGAATTTCAGTGGAGTATTTTTTTTTAAAAATCCTACCCAAATATAGATAGGAGACAAGGGTGATGATTAAAATCTAGGTTCTGCTTACAAATTAAAATCTGACACTTTCAGCACTGTATCATCTTTAATACTTTCCAGTTTTATTGTTTTATTATCCATGGCAGTTATAATTTATTTTGAAGTAATTTTTGTGTTTGTTCCATTAATTTAGGACAGGGATTTCTTGTATTTGATACTGGTGGACATATTCAAATAGATATGAAGAAAGAGCAGATGTAGGTTGTTTTTTTTTCTTTTTCTGAAGAGAGCATGCTACCCCCCTCCTTTCCAAAGATCAAGTTATTAGTGTCTAAACATAGTTTGTGCAATGACTGATTTGATTTCTAAGTACTTAAAAAGGTACATATTATGGCTTCTGATATGTCTCTTTACAAAAAAATAAGCAATACTTGTTCAGCTGATTCACAAAAAGGGCAAAGTAAATACAAATCAAAAATGGAAGGCAGTTTGGGTTTGTATGCATGTAAATGCTTCCCACTGTGCCCATAAATAGTCTTACCAAGTTACGATGAAGTGTAAATTATATAAAAAATCATGGTCTTTATTTGCATATGCCTAATTTAAAGTTGCAAGATTGGGTACTGTATTGTACAATACAGAACAGATGTGAATGATGTTCAGTGAAGAACTAGGATGTAATTGAGCAGTGCTGGGGGATTTAAAATTACTGACTTGGGAAAAAGAATGATTTATGATGCACTAGCTATCAAAATGAATGGACTGTTTGTGAAAAAACTAAATAGTGTATTCTTTACTTATTCCATTTGACCCTATAATAGAAACTGTTAAAACCTTGTAATTTTTTAGGTTTTGAATTATTACATGCCTCAAGGCAAATTAGTTCCATTATGCAATTAATTGAGTCATCCACATTAAATAAAATAATTATAATTTATTAATATTATAATTATTATTATTAATACCATTAGTAGTAGTAGTAGTAGTATATACTTTTTAAGTGCACTGTATTTGGTAGAAAACTACTCTATTTTTTATTACATTGTTTACGGTATAAAGTCATGAATGAAAGAGTCTAATGTCATGAATGAATGAATATCTGATTCATAGTTGCATGTCTTTCATGTCAGTAAAATAAAAAGACTTGTTATTTTACTTATCTGAATGCTTCTTGTAAATTTAAAAGATAGGGTTTCTATTATGTACCATGATTTCACAAATTTTTAATTGGGTACATATTTTCATTGATTTTTTTGGATGATACAAACCATAAATTAAAAAATCCAGTGATCAGTTATCTTTTTTTAATTTCCCATTCAATGAAATTAAGTGCATGAGACATAATATTTTATAAAACAAAAACAAATATTAATTCGCATGAAAACATGAATTCTGCAGTGCATTATTTTTGGCAGATGACACATATTACAGACTTGCTTTAGGAGTTTAATGACGGTTAAAGTTTTTCATATATGAAACCCTCCCATGTAGCTTCTTGATGGTCTACTGTGAAGCACTTAGGTGCCAATCAAGTGTCTATGGTGATTTACAATGTACCCATGAACTGCAGGATATTGGACTATTCAGTGCTAGATTTCATTTTAATGTTCAGATTCTGGTGTGATCAAAGGTACTTGATACTCTCCATGTTAGTAATCTTGGATTGTTTACCAACTCCTTACCAAGTAAAAAGTCAATAACATCCAGTATAAGGGTAAACCTATACACAGGAGTATCATAGTAGGTAAACTATTTAACACCTTTCTGCTATCACCTGGTCACTTTTATGATGATAAAGGGTTCATGGGTGCCATCCCACTCCTGATGGGTGGATAAAAGATAACTCTTTGATGTTACATTATTTTTGGCCTGGATTTAATTGGTAGCACAGTTAAGGTAGGTCTCTGATTACAAATTTGCCTTAGTGTGCAGATAATATGGGGAAACCTATGCATGCATTCTTTTAAAACAAAAATTAACATAAGGTGACAAACAGTTGGTTTGTGCAGCTTTTGCAGTATTGCAGAAAATTTATGTTTGCAGCTCTTGGATAGTGTACTTTTACTTACTGTATATACTCCAAGTTGATCCATCTGCAAACAACATAGACATTGATCTGCCATCACATAATGTGACAGCAGATCAGGGTCTATGTTGTTCTACTAATTACTCCTCACATACTGTGCATTATGCAGTGGCAGATCTGGGTCTGTGTAGTATGCAGTTGGACTCAACTTATAAGCAAGTCTAGATGGTACTATACTTTTCATGTCTGTAAAATTTCATGTTTGTCAGATATTTACATTTTTGTTGGTAATATATAGTTATTTTAAATCATTTTAGTTTTTCTGAAAATATAAAAAGAGATTGAACAAAACTAGAACTTTATTTTGGCTTATTTCAATAATTCATCTGTTCTACAATAGATTTTTATAATAATACAAGCAATGATTGTATGCAAATTATCCAGAAGAATAGTGTGATAATATCCAGATACATAGTATGTAATAATATCCAGATACATATTGTGTGTGATAATGTCCAGATAGATAATGTGTGATAACATCCAGATCCTCTGTCTGCGTGAGTTCGAGTCCAGGCTCGGCTAACGTGGGTACGTGAGAAAGCCTGCCAGTAGCTTCTCGTGGGTCGGTGGTTCTTCCCGGGGTTTTCCAGGGTTCTTCCTCCACCATTAATACTGGCCGCCATGTATAGCCTAT
>JAECUM010031688.1:0-28460 GCA_016617855.1 Megalonaias nervosa
GAATTCCCTGTGCTCATCAGTGAAAAGCAACAGATGCGATTTTGGGGTATGGCTGGATATTATCAGAATTTTTGCTCCAATTTTTTCCATAATTGTTGATCCCCTGACCAATTTGTTAAGTAAGAAAACCAAGTTTCATTGGTCTGAAAAATGTCAGGAGGCTTTTGTTAAGTTAAAGGCCATACTGATGAGTGCATCAGTACTTTCAGCTCCAAATTTCAGTCAATCATTTAATCTGTTGACGCAAGTGATGTTGAGGTTGGTGCAGCATTGATTCAAGAAGACAAAAAAGGCGTAGGTCATCCAATGTACTATATTTCTAAGAAATTATTCAAGCACCATAAAAATTATTTCACAGTCGAGAAGGACTGTTTGGCTTTGATATTGGCTTTGCAACACTTTGAAGTGTATATTAGTTCAAGTCCTTCTCCAGCTATGGTGTTTAATGATCACCACCCCCTTCTTTTCATCGGCAAGATGAAAAACAAAAATCAGAGATCATTAAGGTGGAATTCGATGTTGCAGGAACACAATATTGACATCAGGAGATGCCGGAAGGGAGAAAATCTGCCAGTAATTAAATATTCATATATTCAGATATGCAAATATCCTTGCGAAAAACGACGGTTTTGATTGGTTGCACAAAACATTCCATTGGAAAGACCCCCATAAACCATCAATTCTACTTCCTGCTTCCGTTTGAACCATATTCGGTTGGATGCCTTTCAAATTTCACGAATTACGATTATTCGTTGCTGCTTCTATGTTAATTATAATTGCTGACGCTTTGATTTATTTAAGTTTATTTTAGGGCGCAAATTTAACAAACTAGTTTGTATGACTATATAGGCACGTTACCAACTGCCACTGCCAGGCCGATTGAATTTTCATTTCGGTCTGTTATCAAGTTTGCTTTGTGTTCTCGTTGTTTTTGCTGAATTTATTTGATGTTGTACTTAAATTGCTAAGTTTGTTGTTTGATTTATATGTCTGAGTGTTTAAGTTTGATTACTTAGCAAGTAAGAAGTTAAATTTAGCCTGTATCCCATGTTATAATACTTTAGTAAAAGTCATAGCGGTCATGTAGGCATTCAAGTTCAACACCGACTATTTCAGTAATGGTCTAGTCCTACAATGTAAGCCCTCGACCCTGATATTTATGTTGTAGGACTAAGTAATTGGTGTCATATTTTAGAATTTGATTCTGTATACATCCAAGTAGCAATTATTCACTTCTTTTGGATTCTTATACATCCACATTCCTTTGGAAGGTCATTATTTAGAAGTGCATACGGCAAAATCAGTGTTAAAATATGTAGACATTTGTGGATGAAATGAACATAAAGGTTAGTCCTACAATGTAAGACCTCGACTCTGATATTTATGTTTCGGGCATCTAGGTCCTACTGCTCAAATAACGGCGCTGTATAGCGTGTTCCGATGTTGTTTAACATCGGAACGACAAGTCAAATTTTCAGGAATATCTCTCACGCTTGGCAGCCCATATCTGCGCTTTTCCACAAGTTAAAGTTATAATGTTTTAGTCAGACTTTACTTACTCTGATGTCTTTTTCCTATTAAATTCAAATTCCCACACAAGCAAATGGACATGTTTTCAAATTCCGTTGGCCTACATTTCAGTTGGCTGGAATGCGATGGAAGCCGGGAATACCGTGTAGGACTAGGTCGAGGTCTTACATTGTAGAACTACCTAATGGTGTGATCTAGTACAATCTGGATTGAATGTCTCAGGTACTGTGATGTCACAATGAAAGCAATGCATATTGATAAACAAATTCGTACTACCCAATACTGTGACAATTCCAACCGATATGACCAGTGTTACTTTTACTATAGTTAGGGTAGTAGTAGTTCTGTTTGCTTAAAGAAAATACGGGGAACTGTTTCATATCTTATATTTATATTCATTTGATAAGTGTTGATACGTTTGCATCACAATATAATAGTTTGTTTTCTTAAATGTTTATGATTAAGTTCCAATGAAGTTGGAAATAAGTTCCAATTAAAGTCAGACAAAAAAATTGTTTCAAGTTCAGCTTCTTCCCACATACAATAGGTATTTGGAACAAATTACCACCATTAACTGCAGAAGCACCTGACTTGGTATCTCACGAACAGGAGCTTTCAAAATCACATTTTAATGAACGACGGGTAGTCAGCTACAAGTAAGATCTAGTGATTCTCAGGGCTATGCCGGTTGAGGGTTCTCATTACCGCTACATTAGCCGGGTTGGTGTGTGTATGAAGAGACAAATACATACACTGACACTCTTTTACTTATTTCTGCTTTTCCTAACATTAATCTTCTGACTATCCTACTGCTACCATCTTTACTTTATCTTTGACCACTTGCCACCCTTTGCTTAATAGTCGAGCGTGACTGTCAACGTATTTATAGAGAGAGATTACTTCCATTATGATTACACTTGATCTTGCCATTTCGATCTGGAGTGAAAGGTTGTATAATTTCGTGTATACGTCATTCCTTTTTTTGTAAGATACATGTAGTTCTTTTAAATAAACTTATTATAGTTGATATTCATTTCGTATTCATTGTTGATTTCAGATAGCTGCTGCATACTTGCCAGAATGTTGAAGAGCATTTTCATTGCAGGTGATTCCTACTTGAAGCAACTGTCTGGTCTTCTGAATTTTTCCATCTTATTCCTGTTATGTATTCCTGATGCAAAATTGGTTGGAGATGTCACAGATTTTAAATCCAAAGTGTTAGATGGTATCCGAGCCAAAAATCCTGACCTGCTGATTCTTCATATAGGTTCAGATGATGTTGGAAAAGATGTGAACATATTCACAAGGTATTTTTGCTCGTCAATTTCAATTTAAAAACATTTGTTATTATTTGTGCCTAATATTTGATAAGATCTGTTATAAAGTTATATTTTATGTATTATAGTATTCTAACAGAGTAAAACTGGCTATTGATGAATTCCAAACAGTCTCTCTATTTTGAATAAGACCAGCATGATTCTCAAGAATATTTTTACGTTCAGCATTTATATTGACTGGGGCTGCTGAGTACCCAGCAAGCCACATTTATTAAGTGATGATCCCCCACCAACCACAAATAAACAAGCTCAACACCAAAAGGAGGGGAACATTAATTAGGTAATGTGCTTGGCCGAGATCATGGGTACTTCTGCTACTGACTGACTTAAGAGCAAACATTTATGACAAAAGTTTATCTCAGATCAGCCATATGTAGATATATGTATGCAGTAATAATTAAAATACCTCCAGCATGCACATTCAGCTATCATAGTTTTTGCATCCACTGATGAGAGCAAAATCATTTGATAATTTAGGCTATTTTTATACCGCCATTTTGTTATATCATCATCACTTTCCTTGAAGCAGCTCTACGTAATTTTAGCGAAGTTAAGAGCAACAAAATACTTATTAAAGACAAAATAAAATATAATCAAAGGCCTGAAAAACATAACTTTAAAATTTTGCAAACTTTAATACCCGGAAATATTAGTCACACATATAACTTGTCGTATCCACCAAACTGTATTATTTATTTTCCTGTATACTTACAACAAAGACATCAGGAAGAAAATAATAGCCCATAGATAATAAAACATGCTAAACCTTTTTATTACACAGATACAGCCCGTAATAAAGGCTCATATTTGAAACTACAAGTCTTAATTTCAAGGTACTGTGGTCAAATCGCAATATCTGCACATGTTTTAATGATGTAAGGTAGTGTCATTTGTTCCAAATATGATTTGTATTTGAGCACCACAATAAAAGGTCCCCATGTAAACCGATGGATTCCGCATATAATGTTGAGGACGCGAAATTTAGTATGTTGACATTATGACTCATAGTTTTAAAATATTAATCTTTATTACAGGTTGCATCTGTCTAATAAAAATGTTTTAGCATGTTTTATTATCTGTGGGCTGTTATTTTCTTCCTGGTGTCTTTGTTGCATTTATACAGGACAATAAATAGTAAATGGTTTGGTGGACATGACAAGTTATATGCGTCACCAATATTTCCGGGTCCTACAGTTTGCAAAATTTTAAAGGTACATTTTTCTGGCCTTTGATTGTATGTTATTTTGTCTTTAATTTGTTCATAATAATGTATGTTGTTGCTCCTAACTTTGCTAAAGTTACACACAGCTGCTTCAAGGAAAGTGATGATGACAATGATGTAACAAAATGGCAGTATGAAAATAGCCCAAATTTTCGAAGTATTGTGCTCTTATCGACGGATAAAAAAATTTTGATAGTTGATTGTGCATGATGGAGATATTTTAACTATTACTGCATTTATATTTCTACATCTGGCTGCTCTAAGATATAGTTTTATCATAATTTTATCACTCTAAAGTCAGTCAGTAGCAGAGGTACCAATGATCTCGGCCAAGCACATACATTAAATGGAAAATATACCTTTGCTGCATCACGTTTCTCAGCTTGACCTTAGCCTCGGACTCATCTACAAACCTTTATCAGAGGATTGCTGTCTTGTGAACATCTTTTCGACTATCAGGTGACAAGGCCCATTTGTAAAGGTCCATATAATTACCGAAATCAGCTGAAATCTACACTAATCTGCAAACAAAGTTAACAAAAAGGAGGGAAGATAGTTATAATGTAGAATGATATTTCATGCACAAATGAACTATAATGACATTATGGTCAACTGGTAAAACATGTTAACAATACCATTTCATAGATCCAATAACTTTACCGAAGAACAGTTACTTTGGCGATTCAAATATTCTGATAATGATGTTAGGGGTTTTCCATAAAGTACATATGCAAAAAATCGGTGATTTTCTTCCCTCTTTCCCTGTACCCATTGCACAGCATACATTTTTGTACACCCCCACCCTCCCCCGTGCACGTATATTGGTGAGTCACCACCCCTTTTCCAAGACTAGCTGGGACAATTGAATTTTGAAAGATGAAGTTATTAGTGCAGTCATTAAATTAATACTATGTAACAAAAACTTTGAAAATGAAAGTAGGGAAGTGTTAACATCAACTATAACAGTAATATGAAGCTTGAATTTTACATAAAATTGTAACCAATGCTTTTGTAAGGCAAATGAAAATATTTAACTCCAATAATAGTATTAAAAAATGCCAGCAGCTAATATTTAGTAGACTTTAACATGGTACAAAACTTCATTAGTCAAATATCAGTCAGTGACTAAAAGTCTGATTTATACCAATCAAGCTGTGGATAATTGGAATATTATCAGCCTTGTCATCATCTGGAATGGCTATAGTTCAATTTTTATCATTAGCTTCGATATCATCCAAATCATGAACCTCAACAGTTCTTTTCTTGGTGACAATTTTTGTAAGTTGTGTGCGATCATGCAACATTTTATTTTGGTCTACGATGGGTAAAAAATTCCCTACGCAGGACATATGCACTTCTGAATCTCACCATTATAAAAGTACAGGACAAAAGGTGTCAAAAGGGTAATCCATGTGCATGTTGGTTCATCCAAATGCTATACACTGTCCCAATCTGGCAAGGTATGGTTTCACAAATTCGCACTAGGCGTCAGGGTCTGGATTGTATAATCTGTCGGAATCATGAGATATCACAACTGGTGCTGGCAGACAATGAAGAGGAAAATATGTCTTCCACAAAGTGCGCCATGGGCAACAACACGACAACGTATCACATTTCATAATTTTAAGTAGATATTGGCTCTACCTGATATGGCATACCAGCCAATTTACATATAACTCATCCGCTAGTTATGTTTCTGACTTGTCTAATCTTCATAAACATCACAGTTATCAAGGGATATTGACCCCTGCCGCTGCAGAACATAATTATTAACAGTCACCCTGCCGCGTACACAGGCTAATGCTTTTTCGATTTTTTTCAAAACCCTTCACGTCCACTCCATGCATACATACTTTATGGACGACCTATTAGTGTGGCAGAGAAAAATTAAATGACAGAATGAACTAACCATGTCACTATCACACGATTTACATAATATACATACAAATGTGCATTTATATGGACATGTTAATTGTAAAACTCTAACAGCAATGATTATTGTCACTAGATATGGTCGAGCACTGACAAAGTGTTATCATTCAACTTACTGCCCCAGCTGAACAGACTTCTGATGTTAACGATCAACTGATTGCAAAATATCAATACGATTACCATCAAGGTTGTAATGTTTTTATTTTAGCAGATTTGAATGGATTTTTGGTACATATGGAATATGAGTAGATTTGGGTGAGTAAATGGACCCCGCAAAGTCTATACAACTACGGGAACACACATTTGAGTTATGTAGCTGTATAAAGTACATTTATCGTTTAAGAAGTCCAAAAATGATCTTAAAACTTGTGTAGTTATGTTGCAGAATTTATGATAATCAGACAATTCAGTTTTTGATTTAAAATGATTCAAAATTAGAATTTTTTCTTTTCTTTTGTTTTGATTTTCTGTTCTCTACTATACATGAGTACTATGATATTGCAGGTCTTAAAGTCTGCAATCAGCAAATAAGTAAATAAAAACAATGACCTTCAAGATATTACGTAAGTCTATTTGTTGTTCTTTGCTCTGTATTAAAATTAATTTAATTTCCACTTTAAATCAGATGAATGTGGGGAAACAATCAACAAACTGATGCCTTGTACATTCCAGGTTATGAAAGGGGAGTTACTCTGATGTCGCAGCAAGACAAAAATGAAATATTCTGATGATGGCACATACTTGTCTTAATATTTGGAACTTAATGCAGGTATTGCACAAAGTGTAATCAACCTGAATAATGGATGCTACTTCTATGGCACTCATTATGCCACCTGTCCCATCCAACGGAAACTTATGACAATTCAAGAAATGCATCTGTAACCATCCATGATGAGGGGAGCTGCACTGGGATTGTTGCTGAGAATGGACGATCAACATGAGCATGAAAGTACATGTCAACCTAAGACTGTTTAAACAACTAACAGTGTTCCAATGAAAAGTAAAAAATTGTGTATAACACAGCTTTCAGGTCAATACATGTTAAATGTAAAAGCCACCACAAAACTACAACATTAACATTCTTCACATTTTGACTCTTATTTGCTACCACAGATTTTTGATCTCCTAGTCCTTGACAAACACGGTAATCATGTGATCTACCTCTTGTATAACATCACTGAACATTATCAGCGACAAACTGGTTAACAAGTTCAATAAGTTATAGCGATTTTAACAAGGTATTGATTCTATCTGAGAAAGGACATTGTTCTGAAATAGTGATATTCATGGGTTAATTTTTAAAATAGTTTACTCGTCAGCAATCCCCACATTTTCCCGAAATGAACTGGTGATGTAGAACTAGTAACTTATGGTCATGTAGTGTATATAAGATAAGTACACGATAGGTGGCGCTATGCAGAAAAAATACCGAATATTTCAAATATCGAGATACCATATAACCAATATCGTAGGAAGCTACAAATATTGTTTTGGGTTTTTTTTAAAATGATTTTTGTACCAGTCCTCGAAAACTAATAACGGTACTAAACTTAAAGTGGACTAAAGAAATGTAATTGCCAGCACCCAAATAAAACGTAAATTAATTCTTATCTATCTATCTATAAATACGTTGACGCAGTCACACTTGACTATTAAACAACGGGTGGTGCGTGGTCAAAGATAAAGTAAAGACGGAAGTGATAGGACAGTCAGAAGAGTAATGATAGAAAAGGCAGAAATAAGTAAAAGAGTGTCAGTGTACGTTTTCGTCCCTTCATACTCAGACCAATCCGGCAACCGTAGTGGCGATGAAATAATGAACCTTAACCGGCATAGCCCTGAGAATCACTGTTACTTGTAGCTGACTAGTTCATTAGACTGTGATTTTGGAAAGCTTCTGCTTGTGAGATACCAAGTCATGAGCTTTCGCAATTATTGATGGTAATTTGTTCCAAGTCCCTATTGTACATGGGAAGAAGCTGAACTTGAAACAATTTGTCGATGCTGACTTTAATTGGACTTTTTCCTGTGGTTTTGCCCTAGTTTGGCTATATGCCAGGGTCAGGTATTTGTCCACTGGTAGGTTGTTAGCAATCTTGTACAACATGGTCAGCTGGGCCTTAGTTCGCCTGGATTTGAGTGATTCCCACTGGAGATGGTTCAACATTGCACTGACACTGCTAGTGTTACGATATTTATTTGTGGTGAATCTAGCAGCTCTCTTCTGAACCATCTCTATCTTATTTATTAGATCTTTATTATGTGGGTTCCACACAGCTGAGCAGTACTCAAGACTTGGTCGAACCAGAGTGAAATATGCTGCACTTTTTACTTCTTCATTGTTGATTTGGAGGTTACAGCACAGGAAACTGAGGTTACTGTTCCCTTTTTTCACTATCTTGTTTATGTGCCTTTTCCAAGAGTGGTCTCTGGACAATTCAACCCCGAGATATTTTGTTGCCTGCTCATTGGCAAACTTGTGTCCCTTAAGAGTATATTCGGACAAGAATGGTGATTTCTTCATGTAAACTCTTAGGATGCTGAATTTTTCTGGGTGGAACGACATACCCCAAGTTCTTTCCCAGAGGGCCAGTTGGTTCAGGTCTTCTTGGAAGATCTCACAGTCCTTGGAGGCATTTATTTCCAGGTAGGCTATACAGTCATCCGCAAAAAGTCTTGTGTTGGATTTGACACCCGCAGGTATATCATTGATGAACACCAGGAAGTGGATGGGACCCAAAACACTCCCTTGAGGTACCCCACTACAACCAGTGCTGGGTCTGATGTTGCTCCATCTACTATAACTCTCTGCGATCTGTCTGTAAGGAAATCTCTGATCCATTTCTGGGTATTACCCCTGATGCCATAGTGGTCTAACTTACAGAGGAGTCTTTCACGGGGGACACGATCGAAAGTCTTACTGAAGCCAAGGCCATACTGCTTCCCTCTGTCTAAGGATATGGTAGCTCATCGACTAGGGTTATGAGCTGTGTTTCACAGAGTTTCTTAGTAACGGTTTCAGTATACACACTACTACGACTACCGCAGGTACAATAAAGCGATTGTATTACTAAACCACGAAAACTAATAACGATAACAAATGGGTATGGCCTGTATACTGTATAGTTTAATTTCAATTCCAATATCAAAACTTATCTTTAAAAAATATAAACGTACAAAGAATTCATAGTAATGGTTCAAATAATAATAATAATAATAATAATAATAATAATAATAATAATAATAATAAAACTACTTGTGAAATAATGATGACATTCCGATTCAAACAATCCACAAAAATTGATAACGCCACCAATGGTGGTCTATATTTTCAAATCGAACTTAAAAAATTGTTAAAGAAAACAAAATAACATGTAATTATCAGCGCTGAAATGAAACGTACAATGAATTATTAGTAACGGTTAAAGTATATACATTACCGGTCAGATAACATAATGCTAAATTTCTAGTAGCACAAGCCTCAATGTCGAAAGGAGCTTTGTTATTTTTTTTAAACTACAATGTCCAATGAAAACCGTCGTTTCTACCTAATCATTTGCATATTTGCATAAATGAATATTTAATAACTGGCAGGATTTCTCCCATAGCCCGAGTGTCAGGCACGTCAAGGGAAAAGATACTCTAATGGCATATTCAGTTTCACGTGTATAGAAGTATTATATTGATACATGTATATTTTGTGTCATTCATAAGACTTCAAGTCACATGTATATTTGACTAATAGATAAAAGAAAGTTTAAGCATATAAATCTTTCTCTTTATGAGGAGAGGTGTTATATATATTTGATTTGCATTGTTTGTTGTTTTTTTTTAATTCATTATATGGTCTGGATGGTTGAATTTTGTACTTGACCTAGTCCAAAATCAAGTTCACTGTATTCCTGACTAAAGACACTGATCTTGCTTTTATTTTGTAAACTGAAAATACATAGCTAATATTTACTCTATGAGTGTGGGTTAAATATTGCGATCATTATCTTGGTCTGAGTCAATTACATTATGTTTACCATGTTCCTTGGTATAATTTCCACGACATGCATTTATGCGTCCGGCGTTTCCGCTAATTGTTATTTCCGCGAAAGGCAGATGGGCGAAAAAGAAAAACCCGATGATTAGATATCCTAGGTACCTCTCTTAAACGTAGGACAGCTGTATAAAGTCTTGTGCAATCTACATAAAAGTTATTTAGCTTTTAAAAATGATACCAATTATAATTTTATTTAATGAAAGATGAAGAAATGTATAACACAGAGTCAACAAAGTTATTACCAGCCCCAGCCCCATTTGAAGCAGACGTCACACCCACCCATTGGACTCGTTACCAGCATACTGAACTCCATTCCTCACAAAACTTCAAAGAAAATATACCAATGATAATACTGTTGTTATTTCCTTATTAATAACTGTCGATGATACATCCCATAGACATCACAGAATAATACGATTAAAAAGCATTTTGAGACGCAATATGAAGACGCGTGTATTTACGACTGACTCGCATTATGTCTGCCCCAAACGAATGCGACCATTTGCCAATCTATGTGTCATAGATGTTTCTATTTTAATTATGAAATAATTCAAGTAAGATCGAAAAATCATTGCGAGTGTTGGGTATAGTAAATAACTGCCTCCAAATCATTCGAGTTTGATCACTTAGTGCAGGTGTTGGTTATAGTAAAGAACTGCCTCCAAATCATTCGAGTTTGATCACTTAGTCAGTGCGGGTGTTGAGTAAGTGAAGAACTGTCTCAAAGATAGTCAAAGGATTTAAATATCACGAAGTCATAGGAAGTTTATTTTGAGAAGTTCTGTTCTTCTATCTACGAACGAATCACATTCTTGATTTGTACCTCTAAAATCTTACCTGGATAATCTCTTGAATCGTTCTATTGTGGCTATATACTTCCACTGATCGAGTATAAATACTTGGGGTAACATGTCATTGAAAGCTTACGACGTGTACAAACGCTTCATAAATGTGCAGGGTGTATTATCCTTGAACCAATGTGTAAATCTAGTCATCAGTCATGCTTTCTACCTGACAGTGGATCATCGTTGAACGACAGATCTAGTACAATATATGTGTAAATATTGACCTCCAAGTTGATTGAACTTCGATCTTTTATTCCGTTTTAAATCCCCTGCAACTCTATATATTTTGGTATTCGTCAAATGAAATGGCCTACCACAATTATCTAAGAGTAAGACCCCTTATTAACAAGACCGCAATGATCATTATTGTCGGTACTTTCTCTCACTAGAACTGGATGATATTGGTTCAGCGCGCGCGAGTAAAGTGTAAAAACAATCAAGAATAATTTGAATCGTTTTGTTTTTTCACAGAGTCACATAATGCATTTCTGAATAACATTCAAACCATTTGAAGAACTTGCAAAAATACGCAATATTTCCATGTAGAATCAAGAACGAAACATCGATGTATATCATTATACATTTGTCTAAGAATTGTGACAATATTGTCCAGGGTTGAATAAGTAGGAATGGTTACCATGATGTCAACTTTAACGTTCACAATACAGTTACTGCAGACTTGTATCAGAGCATGTGTCACGCCTCCAATGTTGAGTTGCACATTGATAACGATTATAACTAGATGCTTTACAGTATCGCATAAACGTAAAACTACATATTTTTGACCAGAACATTTCTGTTGTTTTAGGGCTTGTAGTATAAATTTTAAAAATAAATTAAGTATAAATGCATTTAACAAATTAATTTGGTTACGTGTTATATGTAAGAAACAGTCTCAAAACAGTATTTAGTACAAATTATAGTTGAATATGTCTTCTGTTTGGTCAATCCATCGTTGTTTCTCGCTGTATTACTTTAAAAAAAAATAATACTAATTGCTGACTTAAGTTTTTCATTAGAGAATAAATCGATGTAACGGTAAAGTGTAAAAAATAAAAATAAATAAAAATAATTTCCGAACTCGATCATGGTCTATTTAATACATTAAATAGTTGCATCAACTTGCATGTTTTACAACAGGCAGTAAATCAGAACAACCCAGCGCTATAGTCGCCATCTAGCGATCATGAGCATTCTCTCTGGATAGCCGTAGAGGACCAGTTCGGCGACCAGAGATTTACTACTACAAGCAATGCCTGTCGATGTCATTTCAGAATGCTAGCAGGAGATAGAAAGTACTTAGTTCCCTTGGCTTATACAAAGTATTAAGAATGCATCGCTCTTAAACTTTACGGTTTGGTCGCGTGGTGCTTACCAGTCGAATGCATGTTAATATGCCTGTCTGCGCTGAGATATTATGACTCAGTTAGGCTTTGATTGTTCGTACCTTTTCAAATCTGGATAAAATTTTCAAAAATCTTTACAAAAATCCCTGGCTTAACTAATCAGAAAAATGACACGTACCTTTAATACACATCAATAAAACTGTTATCAACATGGTCTGAACACGTTTCTTTATTGAATTTTTACTTTGTAAACAAAGATTATGTGTTCCATATCCAAATTATGTGATAGATATTAACTTTCTTTGCATTTAGCCGATTGACAATCAGCAAGTATATGCATATATGTTTAAATTTGTTACAAACATTGGTGGTGACACGTTTAATACATGCAGTAAAACAAGTCTATCGCATGTACAAGCATTCAATAAATACTTATGAAATATAATTAAATATACATACACACGCCCCCCCTGCACACTCATAAATGCATATATACACGCATATATACACCTACATGTTATATATGCATATACATACACCCAGATACATGTGCACACATACGAACATATGCATACATACATATACGCACACTCGCACACATAGACTATATATATATATATATATATATATATATAGCAGTATATATATATATATATATATATATATATATATATATATATATACGTACATACGTACATACGTACGTAGGTACGTGCATACTCGCACACATAGACATACATACCTACATACATACGTACGTACAAATATACGAATATAGACTTACACACAAACAAAAACATGCATACCAGCATTAATATATACATGGAGTATGATACACGTTAATGCATGACCTGAAAAATGGATCAGAATATTTTTGTTCAATCACATGCGTGCGCTTAAATACAGGCTCTTTCGGGAGAAGACACATAATGTGTCATCTGTGTATAGGCTGTACAAACTTTAGGTTCCGGTATTTTTCAAAACCTATCACTTCTCTTTAAGCATTATGGGATTGAGGACTACATGCAAGATTTACTTACCTCTGAAATTGCAAGGCTTAATAACGGGCAATACTACGCACCTCCGAAACTGAAGTTTTGACAACGGAAGTGTTCCAATAAGCATGGGAAATTTAACACTTTTTTTTTTTTTATAGAAGAGTCCTGATTAGTTTAAATTAAAATCATGTGATTTATGAGGCTGACCGTAACAAGTATTGAAAATAAATAAAGTAATGGATCCAAGTGCTTGGAATCAATTTGTTACTCTTAACATACTGCCATGACCGAAAGTTGGTTGGCGTAGGAATAACATCCATAACTGGATAGTAAATCGCCAGATAGTAGAGGCGCTTACTTAGCGACGCAGGTACAGAGTGTTAAACATCATTCTAAATGCTTTTCTTAGTATTATCATAGTAGTATGATAAATGTCATGCTGTATTTAAAGGTTTGTTTGTTGTGTGGGTTTTGTGCAATTTTTTTAGGTCACGATAGTCTATACGTGGCGGCCAGTATATCTTGAGGAGGCAGAACCCGCCAAAAGCCCGGAAAGAACCACCGACCGCCGGGAAGCTACTGGCAAGTTTTCTCACAAAACCCACTTTGGCCGAATCCGAGTCTAGAATCCACGCGGATAGAGGTGAGATGTCAGTAATCGCTAAAGGCTAATGCCTTATACCACTTTGTCACCAAGGGCCAATGTATTTAAATGTTCAGTGTACGTGATTGTTAATTTTGTTAAACAAAATTTTTAGTATTTTCTTTTCTGGTAAAACCAAAACTATATAAAAATTATATCAAAATAAAATACATGAAAAGTATTTCTCTGTACATGTATATTTTAAATCACTTATGATCATATTCGTCGTCGTCGTCATCATCATCAGTAACAGTAGCAGTGATGGTTCTACCGTTTCAGAACGATTATGACGTGAAAATGTAAGGTTATCTCACTGTTGTTTACACAAATCCACACAATGCTATGATTTTTTTTTTTTATGTGAACGATTTTACTCAAATGAAGCCTAACCCCTACACAACACTGGTATCTAGATCATCGACCTATCTTTTTTTTTTTTCGAAAGCATGATAATGTGCATTATGCCCAGTTACTATTCCTTCCCCCACCCTCATTATTCCAATAGTTGTCATTATTCTGACAATTACAGATACATGGCGTAACTATGTTTTTTTTTCTTCCATCAGCTCATCGCATGGAAACAACCGACATGGAACAATGCCTCAGGTCAAACGTACCTTACAGTATACTTTAGGATGTGCATGCATCCGCTTCATTCCAGGTAACATTGAACGGCAATAATTCTCGGGCACAATAAAAGTAGTGAACCTTGTGATATCACCCCACCCCACCCCCGCCACCCACTCACCCCCACCCCCCATCCCCACACAGAGGACACTTTGGCGATATTCATAAATAAATTAAAATTATATGTGTTCTTTTAATATATTTCTTAAAATTACATTCATTGTGCATTTAGTATATAATTATGTTCGTGGGCTGTGTTATCTTGAAACGAATCACCATTGGGTTCTCATCCTGTGGTACGGTGGTGGAGTTGCATTATTTATAGACCCAAAAACCCGAGGAGCGGAGAACCCGTGACCCTTGGATAACTAGTCCGAAGCCCTTTTCAAATGAGCTACCTTGGCCAGTTTTAAACTCTTTGATGCAAAGCCCGTAACAACATATATAATGAAATCAAGTTGTCATCGAAGGTAATTGACCTGAACGACATCACAAAACTAACAATTTCGTCTATACTGGACAATCTTAAGAGTGTAGCGTGCAAGCGAGTCTTGTATTCCTTGAATTGATTTAAAAGGTTCTCGATAATTATTGCTAATTGTAAATTATTGTTAATTGTGCAATTACAATTGTCTGAAGTTTGAAAGAGACTGTGTCTCTATTTGTTTTCTTCTTGAAATGCAGCTACAAATGTTTAAACTATTAAGCGTTCGTTAAACGGACCATCACTCCTCGAAAATCCATAAAGAGTACCAAGAGTCTATACTCTCTCTCTCTCTCTCTCTCTCTCTCTCTCTCTCTCTCTCTCTCTCTCTCTCATATCAGCTCCTTAAAACTGGTCTTGATACTGATGAACGATTTGTGGGTCCTATTTAACCTGTACAATTTATCTGCAAACAAACCTGTCCGGATCGCACCAGCATTCGGTTTAGACACTTACCGGTATTTGGTAACAGTCGTATTTAGTCACAACATTCAAGATGGCCACAGGACATTCTTTGATGTTATTCCACGTGGATTTACAAGTCTAAAAACATAGGATTTGATTGGGAAGTATTCTCTACAAGGCCCAAAATGACCCTTCAACCGACGGTAGCTCAAGACACGCCAGATATACCAGTAATTGTCTAAAATGTACACCAGTGCGTTGCGGACAGGTGTGTCTGCAACAGATTTTTTTTCAATTTTATAATTACGTAATATCATGTCCAGAAATCGTGTATTAGTATCAACATTGATTTGGGAGGATGATCCCCCCCCCCCACCTCTCTCACACACAAACGAATACACACGCAGTTTCTGTGTGTGCGTGTTCAAATTTTGTGAAATGGATTAAAATCACAAAAATAAAACAACATCAAACACAAAACACGATTTTAAAAATCGCCAGATATCTTAGGGTTAGCAGTCTACAATTAAAAGTATTTGAATAAGCAGTGTACGCTTAGATTACAGTCATTAGTAAATTATTTCAGAGGCTTAAATAATATAGTAAAGGGTTACTTTGCCAGAAAAATTAGGTATGTATTTTGTACATAAAAATAATTTTATTACTACATAAAATTCTATTTAATAAAGGATTTCCAGTTCTATTATTTTGTTAGCAGTATTCGCTTTGGATATCTGAAATGGACGACTATATCTCAGCACAAAGCGAGAGAATGACAGACAGACAGAAAATTGGTTCTCTTTCCATAATTCCTTTGTTAGACATAAATCTAATCGGTGTCTTTAAAATCACGCAAGCCACGCACACATACACACACACACAAACACACACACTCAATATATATATATATATATATATATATATATATATATATATATATATATATATATATACTCTATATATATATATATATATATATATATTTATTCATGTTCTAGCTTCTCTTTCTGCAGTGTTTCTCATTGTCAATTTAGTGCAAGAAAATTTCTTCTTCGACTGAAATCCATTTCGTGACATTATGCGGCTAAAGTTTGGTATCTGGCACTAATAATTTGCATCATGGGATTGCCAGTGGAGAGCAAGACTTGTCTTTATTGTTTTGCCATAAGCATGCCTGAAATGGTTAACATTTCATGTCAGTTTATGTTATGCAAATATTTAGCCCAATAAATCGGCGGTATGGTATCTAGGGATCTGTTTTCGAAGCAATGAGAAATATATCTAATTTGTTTTCCAAGCACATGAATCAAAACGTTGTCCTGTATATATGTAATTGAAGGTGCTCCTAAGGGAAAGGACATTAATGAGCTTTCAGGATAGACCTTTTGAATCTCCCCAGTGACCCTAACAGGAATGTTTTAGGGTCTAAAACAGGGACCCATAGGACCCTTGTTCATTGCTCTTGCTGATCATCTAACTAACCGTCATCATGATGATATATAGATGCATACGTTTAATTAGAATGCATAATAGAAATGGCTGATTCCCAACGTTCTCACGCAAACAGATAAAAACTACAGTAGTATCAGGGTTGTCTCAAGTTTGCGCAGAACGAAACGGCGTCCCGGGCGAGAGTCGTCATCTGCGCCCCCCCCCCTCCTTAAAATAATACCGCAAACTCCGCGAAATGGTCCTTCCCCCATGGCTTTGCCCCTGGCTATCGCCCTTCTCACCCTCCTCTTACAACGGCCCTTGTTATTATACCATGAGCTTTCCATATTTGTTTGTCTTACAGCGGCATTAGTGCATGGTCTGAAGATTTATTTCAATTTTAAATAAATAAGTAGGTATGCTGTGAAAATAGCAAAAGCGAACGTGTTCTATTCAAATAAAGGTTTCATTCTGCATTTTATATATGCACAACATGCAAGATCTGTTGCAGATTATTATGCGAAACAACAACAGCAACAAAAACAACACCGATGATAATATTTATATCATAAACCGCATAATCTAAGACTAGATTTGCAATGGAACAGCTCCATGAGGATTCTCGTACGATAGAGAAGGCAAATTCGGGCATGTACATACCTTTTTCCTTCAAATAAAACATTAAGTTATATAAATAAATAACACTCATGAATTAAGAGAGATTAAACTTAAAAAAAAAATATAATGCATAAAAGTCATAACTTTGCAATAATAGTACTGCTTGGCAACATTTATGCCTATTTATGAATGGTGAATAAATAACGGAGATGAAAAGAGAAAGGAAAACAAAATCAAGCGGAAAATAAATGGGTGGATGAGATTATATGTATCGTTATTCTAAATGCAAGGCGCGGTAAGGAACGCTTTTTAGTAAACATACAGGAGTAGACATGGGGTATGTTATTACTGTTTTTGTTGTTGTTGCTAATGTTGTTTCTAACTAATAATAATCAAATGTATGAGCATTATAAATCTTTTTTTAAAAAAAAATAGATGTGCATTACATAATTTGTAATCCTCTTGCGCTTTCAATTTGCTGAATATAATGTTCATATTTCTAACGGTATCTAATCCAAATGGACCCAGATAGTTTAGTTTACAACTTTTAAGGACTTGTGATTACTTCAAAACTTTTGTATTGTGTAATGAATATTTGCTATAATAACATAATTTTGAATAATAATTTCATGCAGAAATACACAATGTCAGGCTTCTCTGTATTACATAATAATTCCTGAATTTCAAATAACAATATATTCAGAACCTGAATTACAGAAAATTGCAGCCATTATGAATTCAAAGAAAATAAATCGACATATTTACAGCTTGTAATTGCAAAAAATTCAAATCATCAAAAGACGTCAGCATGATAGAAATGACATCGTACAAACAACGTCAGTACAAGAAAAATACTATTTTTCAAGTGTATTTCTTTAAACTTTTGATGAGAAAATCTATGGCACATTTTAATCAACCCAACTGAACTGTGTGTGTTAGCGACATATATGTCGCCAGGCACTCGAGGGTTGAACGGAATGTATCTCAACACGGTATCCAAGCTGTTAAAGCATATTGTAAAAAATATTGCATGATCAACAATCTGCTTCATTCTCACGTGCACAGTTCCAGGTAAAATATGATGAAATATTGTCGTTTTTAATTATCCCATATAGACGAAACGATGACAAGTAAAAGCCTCGTTTGTAACAAATTGATGAACTAGCAATTTGATTTAAAATATTTTTAGATTTTCAGATATTTTCAGTGTCAATGGTTATTAAGAATGGTTTCTTGTCAGACTACATTAAGATAAAAAGCTAATTGTAGAGGAAACTACTACGAGAAGTCTGTTCTTCGAGCGGTTATATTGTCGGACCATGAGTCAACACGTGCTGGTCAAACTCATCATATGAGCAAGTGATGAGCAAATTAACTGGTTAGAGAATAAACTTGCTAAATATTCCTGATGATGGAGACAGAGGGTGGATTTTAGAAATTGATCCGGAAAAATGCCAATACAGCTAAACGACCTCTTCAAGGACTCCAGATAAATTAATTCCAGACAAAGATAAATTAATCCCTTTCAAAAAAAAATTAATAATGATTGCTGTGACCATAAATCAACTGTACCGAAATTATTGTGTACCTTTAAAAATGAACTATTTGATATATTGCAGAAATCTAAAGCTTTACCTGCAGCTGGGTTTGACAATGAAACAATACAAACAATTGTCTTGTTTAACTTCATCCTTGGCTGAAATCATATATAGAGGTCAATACAAGCTTCATACAAAATGTTATCAATGATTTGGAGGAACAAAGACTTCTTCAAACTCGTGAATACTTCAGTGTTTTGGGAGGCAAATGAGAAATATCAGGACCACACCACAGCTAAATGTGTCCAGATATATAATAGAAGTGTCACTGATATATCCTTTGCCAGGAAGACAATATTGGAAGATGACTTGCTATATAGTTATTATGAAAAACAAAACACATCAAACTTTCGAAAGTTATCGATTGTGATTTTAATATATGCAAGAGCTATCCAAATGGATGGTGTATGAATTGGACTACACCAAACTGATATGCATAACGATGACCACTTAAGACTATTGGTAACGTTACCAAGTATGTTCATCTATGTTAAAATATAATTTGCATGACGATATGAAACAAAATATAAATTTCGATGACGCTAATAACTTTCAGAACGACAATGTGTTTAACATGCCACAGATCAATTAAAAAGTTGCAGGAGCTTTCAAGTGCAAGCATCTTTGAACCAATTACAGAGAGTTACTAGTTAACGGCAAACCTCTGTTCAAAAACGTGACCCAACCATATAAATTGTGCGGGCCAAATACATGCTATATGACATTAACCTTGACCATACATAAACTGTGCGGGCCAAAATGCCTGCTATATGACATTGACCTTGATCATACGTAAGCTGTGCGGGCCAAAACACGCGCTATATGATATTGACCTTATCACACATAAAATGTGCAGGCTTAAATACATTCTATATGACACTGAACTTGACCCTACATACATTGTGCGGGCTAAAATACATGCTATATGACAGTGACCTTAACCATACATAAACTGTGCTGGCGAAAATACATGCTACATGACATTGACCTTGACCATACATACATTGTGCGGGTCAGAACACATGCAATATGACATTGACCTTGACCATACACAGATTGTGCGGGCCAAAATACATGCTACATGACTTTGACTTTGAACATACACAAATTGTGCGGGCCAGAACATATGAAATATAACACTGACTTCGACCATACACAAATTGTGCGGGTCAAAATGTATGCAATACGACCATACATAGTTCTCAACATATTTCATTATTGCATCATAATCACCATAGTTTGTGTTATTTGCCTTGGCTTACGTTTTTTTTTTTTTTAGAATCAGGCTAAACCTGAATTATAAACAAAACGGCATAGTCTGTCAAAATTTGACTTCATGAGCTAAACCGTGATCGTGATGAGTCAAGTTTGTAATGTGTTATACGTACATTCCTGAACTCTTCAAAAGTGTCACAGCATAGTCTGTAGTTTGTTTTTACGCTTTAGTCGTGAAGGTCACCGAATGTGTTCAGTCCGAGGTGTGACACCACACGAGGAAGAGACAGTTAATCGCTATCTCATATGTCACAGTCACTCAGACTTTCAACAATCCTTCGGTTTATGGGGGGGGGGGATTTTTGGGTGGTGGTGGTGTTGCTGTCACTAAAAAAAATCTATATATATAAACATCATTTCTCGAATATGTAGGATGTATGCTTTCAAAATGTTTAGGCGTCGCAACAAACTTGTCGGCATTTAAATTTTGTAGCCAGTAAGAAAGTCTAGAAATACGGAAGTGTATTTTGTTTCAGTGCAGTAGTAGTGAAAATTACCCCAACTATGTTTCGTGCAGCGTGACGAAGGAGCTTTGGGTTTTTATACAGTTGTTGATAACTAGGGTGTTTTGTCTTTTGTGTATTAGTAACGAAAGTATTTCAGCAAAGAGTAGATGACTAATGAGAGAAGTGGTATTTGAAATCATAAGTTAGTAATTGTTTACTTTATTTATTGTACTTATTGACACCCGAAGAGACATTACGACTATAAGCTGAATTAGTTGTCCATCCCTGCCATAAGTCATATTCTAAACAGCAAGCAGTAGGCTTAGAGACCGCTCCGGTGGCCGAGTGGTTAAAGCGTTCGCCTCGGATGCGGGAGGTCGCGGGTTCAAATCCTGGCTGAGTCATAACAAAGACTTATAAAAATGGTACTAACAGCTTTCGCTCAGCATTAAGAGGTTAGTGTTAGGCCTGGTGTCAGAATAATGTGACTGGGTGGAGCATCATGCTACATGTCTGTGGCATGATGCCTCAGTGTTAGACATCACTATAAACTGCCACACTGAAGACATCGTAGCGATATGACTGAAAAATTGTTAAAGCTACATTAAAAATCCAAGTCACACACACACACACACACACACACACACATACGGAGTAGGCTTTTAAGAGAGCAGTAATTTTCATTAAACGGAACATTTCATAGTTTAAAATGGAAATACAAGAAGCTGTCTTGAACTGTCAATTGACCTAATAAACTTTGTTTGCTTCAGAAATTGCGGTGGAAGAAAACATAGTTCTTATGATCGTTATATATGTTTCTTAAAAAATATAGATCTAACTTCTAGCCTTTCGATTAATTATACCAAGTAAGGAAGGCAGCTTATCCCACTCTAGACCAGGTGATTTAAATTTTGCAACGTCATTCAAAACAATATTCTTGACAAAGGCTATGAAATTTCGGATGTAACTTATTCTAATCAAAGCTTATGTGATGCTGACTTCTAGTTATTAATGCGCATCTCCGGGTGTACTGCAATGTCCCCTCAGGACAAAATGCCCCCTAGGATAAAAATCCTCCTTGGGCAAACCTCCCCCACTCCCAGCAAAATGAAAGATAAGTCATAATCCCCCCTCCCCGCCCCATCTAAACTTAGCCCTTTTTAAACCATCACAAATATACACCTTTGTGTGTCGGCTTGGGCCCTTTGATGTTTCCCTTTAGTAGATAAAAGACGTATAGTGTTCAGGTTAGATGTTCGGTCTTAATACACAAGAATATTAAGATGCCTAATGATCGTTTTGATCTAAAGACTATGAAAGTGCATGTGCTTTGTCTCCTCGCCTTCACAAGTACTAAGTTTACTTATTTTACCATTATTATTATTATTATATTATTATTATTATATTTTGGAAAGTATTTACAAGCTAAACCGTAATTTTATTGGATAAGCATGAAATTTCATTAAATTAAATTAAATTAAATCTGAGGTATACTGATGATGTCACATTTCCTTTTTCCTCTTTCCTGTTTCAAAACAGGCCAGTATACTTGTAACGGTTTATGCTGGTTGGGGGGAGGGGAGGAATATGTCCTACCTTTCGGGGGGGGGGGAGCGTAGGTGTCCGAAGGGAATTTTGCCTTGGGATATTTTGTCCTGTGGGATTTTGTCTGTAACCCCACCACCACCTCCACCACCACCAATTGTATGAAGTCTGAACTCTTCTGTGTTTGTAAACAAAGCATTGCAGGTCAAATAGCGTTGTGTACCATTTTCATTGCGTGTGTAATATATACAAAGATAAGCGTCTGATTGCTTGTATTATCACAACATGATATCTAGATGTCCATTCAAATATTTTATAAAGGCCGCCTTTATATAGCGATCGCCTTCTCGAAATGGCAAATTTCCCATTTACAAGTGTGAATATTCCTCCATAAAACACAATGCATTAATATGCGACCTGCTTTCCGCAAGTGCCAACTGTTTGAGAACAAGGCAATCACTCGAGCATATCGATCGTGCAAATGAAGCAGTTTGTTTTCCCAAAAAGGCGATTGTTTAGGTCAGGATCTATCACGTAAACTGGTGTGTAAATATTCCATATTTTGCTGATCTTGCTCAAGTCAATCTCTCAGTTTTAAATTTGCTAATATATCTTGATTTTTATTTTAAGGATTTGAATGAAGCCTCAGTATTGCTTATAAAATTGTTGTTGGGGTATATATTCGAGGTAAATTGTGATGTAGGAATGTTCACAAAATTAGAACCAAAAAAAAAAAAACAACAAACAAACAGCAGGGAGTACGGTAATATGCTAACAGCTAGTAAACAGCATGACTGTTCCTGTTGCCTAAGTGGTTAGAGCGTACGCATCGAATGCGGAAGGTCGCGGGTTCGAACCCCGGCCAAATCATATAAAAGACTTATAAAAATGGTACTAACAGCTGCCTCGCTAGGCGCTCAGCATTAAGAGGTTAGTGTTAGGACTGGTCGGCCTGGTGTCAGTATAATGTGACTGGGTGTGACATCATGCTACATGTCTGCGGAATGATGCCCCAAAACTAGACATCACTATAAACTGCCACACTGCAGACGTCGTAGAGATATGACTGAAAATTTTTTTAAAGCTATAATTCCAAATCACACACACAGACACACACACAGTAAACATTATAAGAAAGCTCGTGCAAATCGTGACTATTATTAATTAAAAATCGTACAATTAAAATATCCAAAGAGATATTACAATATGATGCATAATGTCGACAAGAAAACAAAACCTGAACAAAACATCGCAAAAAGAGATAGTGGTCCCAGAAACGGTGCAAGTGGCTAATGTTGTCGAAAACTCTTGTCAAAATGATCTAATAACAGCTGCTGAAATATTAATTTTGTAAGCTTTCATTAGCATAAGGTAGATGATACATACATCTAATATGTATTTGTGCTATATATAGTTTTAGACAATAATTTTCGTCCCTGTAAGATGAAAGAAAAAGACAGTTTTCAGATCACATAAATTGATCAGGCACAATGTGACGTAATAAATTACAAACACATTCTACACTATAATATATATCAAGACATTATATACTATAATGTACATCAACACATTCTACACTATCATATACATCAACACATTATACACTATAATATACTGTAATGTACCTCAACACATTATACAATATAAAGTACAACAACACATTATACACTATAATCTCCATCAACACATTGTACACTATAATGTACATCGACACATTATGCACTATAATACACTATAATGTGCATCAACACATTATACACTATGATATACATCAACACATTATACAATATAATGCACATTATCACATTATACACTATAATGTACATCAACACATTATACACTATAATGTACATCAACACATTATACATTATAATACACTATAATCTACATCAACACATTATACGCTATAATGTACATCAACACATTATACACTATAATACATTATAATGTACATCAACACATTATACGTTATGATGTACATCAACACATTATTCACTATTATTATTATCGTGTACAATTCGTGCTCAGCCATTTAACAACGTCATCATCAGCAAAGCGCAGAGCCTGCTTTCAAACGGGGAACTTTGTCAGTGGACAGTTGTTCACAATGTGTGACGTGGTCTGAAGAGCTCCACAGCAACAAGAAGAGTTAGTGGCCTGGTCCCATCGGACAAAGTTGACTGCATAACGACACTGTCCTGTCCGAAAGCGGTTTAGTGTGGTACGCAGATGACGTGGAAGGTTGAAGCCAGGAGGGCAGACAGATGGCTCAGCTACGAGGGAGTGATTTACAACATCTGTTGAAGACCACTCGACTCTCCATGCCGAAATAGCTGTTATATCCTCCGGCAACGAACTTAACCAGACTGGGTGTCTCGAAGTCAAGCGGACTGCTGGATGTGAGGTGATGTCCATGTAGAGTGGAAGTTTCTCTCTGGCATAGACCTTAGCCAACGCTTTTGTGCTTGCTTCCTGGCGACCTAGATGTGGAGGAGGAATGTTGCTGAGTACCGGCAGCCATGATAAAGGAGTAGGACGTAGTGTTCCAGAGATTATGCGCATTGTTGTTTTGAGCTGGACATAAATTAACTTAATGTGGGATGATTGAGCCCAGACAGGAGCGCAATACTCGGCTGTCGAATAACAGAGAGCCAGTGCTGATGTCTTGAGTGTCTGAGGACTAGCGCCCCAGGTTGAGCCAGCCAGTTTACGGAGTAGGTTGTTTCGAGTGCTAAGTTTTGCTGCAGTTTTGTTCAGGTGGTTTTAGAATGTCCAGAGTCATACCAAGATATGTTGGTGTCGGGTCGTGTTTTATTTGCTGCAAAGCTTACGGTTCGCATTTGCATTGTTAAGGTGGAAGACGCTGGAGACTGTCTTTGTTGCGCTTTTCTGTAGACGCCATTTCTTGAAGAAGTCCTTCATATCCTCCACGTCCTTGTTTAGTACCCCCTCAAGTTCAGTAAATAAGCGACTTTGGGTCCCGAGGGCAATGTCATCTGCATACATGAACTTGCGCGACTGTGTTACAGGTAAGTCACTGATATAGACATTGAGCAAACTTGGCGAAAGAACAGACCCTTGTGAGAGTCCATTAGTCTGACGCCTCCACGAGCTGCAGCTCTCTTTGATATGCACTCTGAAGTGCCTGTTGCAAAGGAACAGTTCAATAGTGTCAACCATCCAACGCGGCAATATTCTGGAAATTTTCAAGAGCAGCCCTGCATGCCAGACCGTGTCATATGCCGCTGTTAGATCCAGAAACACGACTCCAGTTTTAAGGTTCCTTTGAAACCCGTTTTCAACAAATGTAGTCATGGCAAGGACTTGATCGCAAGTGCTACGGCCATGCCTGAAGCCTGACTGCTCAACAGTTTTGATATTCTCCAAGTCAGCACCAATTCTTTGGAGAATCAGGCGCTCCAGTACCTTAAAACAGACTCTTCGAATCAAGCTTCGAATCAAGCTCCAGCATTTCCGTCTGGAGCGCGTAAAGTTGAGTGATCCTGTAGTTTCCTCCCAGCGAGTGCCCTTGATAGTGTCCAGGGAATCGATCAGGTGATTTGCTATGTCTGGGTCTCCAGATGCTTCATATTCCTTGAGAAGAGCCTGACATTCTTCATCCAAACAGGGTGTATAGACTGGAAGACAACCACGAGGGACAGACTGAGTGGCTGCCTTGAATATGGCTCTTTGGAAGCGGTGGTAGGATTCCTTGATTGGGACGCAGCGAGATGGTATAGTGACTATGCTACGCTCCAGTATGTCAGTGTACTTCGTCCAATCTGCTCTGCGGAAGTTCCCAACGCCGCTGTGAAGAGCTGTGTATAGCCGGCAGCTGCAGTCCAATATGGGTAAGTGTGGGAAGTCGTCTAGAACAGTTTGGCGTACTGGCTGAGGATGGTCACCAATGGAGCTGACATAGCAGAGGTCAGGTGAGTAGTTCTTTTGCCGTCTTGCAGAATGAAAGGTCCCACGTTGCTTGGATTCGTGGGTCAGATGGAAGTCATCGTTCATTGCCCACTCTACCAAGTGTTCCCCGTCTTCATCGGAGTGTGAGGAGCCCAAGTCAGGGTGATGACTGTTGAAAATCACCAATATAGACTGCTGTGTGTTCAAGATTTGGAAGCATATTATTGTCCCAGCGGGCACTGGGCGGTTTGTAGACATTAGCAATCTTGTAACCTCCAACTTGGACCACATCGCAGAATCTGGTAGATGAAACTGGAGAGGCATCAGTAATGTCGCAGCGTGCATACGTAGAACAGCCTAATTTGGAGTCAGGTGTTGATGAAATAAGATCAAAGCCTCTAATGGTGTATCGTCCTGCTACCTGGTCTGCTACGTGAGTCTCCTGCAGACAGATTATGTCAACATTATGACGGTTGGCTATACTGCTGATGATGGTTCGTTTGGCTGCTGAGAGTCCCTCGACGTTAAGTTGTAAAACTCGTAGGGCCGGTCCGATGACTTGAAACTCAGCGGACATTGGCACATCGGGGGCTGCTCTAGGTAGTTGCACGTAACCGAGATTCATTGCTGAATTCGGTTTGCAAGTTGGATCTTTTGTTTCCACAGCCTCGAGCGGAGTCTTGACTGAGTACTGACGGGGAGCGCGACGTGAACGCGGATCCATGTTCCCCACTATAATGTACATCAACACATTATACACTATAATGTACACCAACACCAACATATTATACACTATAATACACTATAATGTACATCAACACGTTATATACTATACTGTACATAAACACATTATACACTATAATGTACATCAACACATTATACACTATAATGTTCATCATTATATAAATCATGCATTTGAATTAAAACACATTTTTCTTAGTTACTGGTGGCAGGATGGTTCTTACTGCTCCCAAATCAACATGAGTGTTTCTTTCTTTTCAGATTTGATTACAGTATATTTTTCCAGATTATAGTGGTCTTTAAGAAAACTTTTCAACCCCTCTAATCTAGGCACGACCCTTTTCATACTGCATATATAGATGAATATTTAGCTACAAGAAAACAAAATAGAAAGGTTGTTCATATATTCCATCTTTACGTGTATCTTCCAGTATTACAGTCTTTATTCCGAATCCAGTGGGACACATAATTTCACATCTTGTTTTTCACATCATCATCATCATCATCATCATCATCATCATCATCAATCCCTTAACCCAAGAGGTCGTTGGGGCACCACAGTTGACTTTACAACCAATTCTCTCCATCTTTCCCTATTCTCTTCTGCCCTTTGGGACTCTCCAAATCCCATGCCTGTCCACTCCTTAATGTTGTCTTCCCACCTCTTTTTCTGTCTGCCTCTTCTTCTGCACCCTCGCACTGTGCCTTGCGAGATTGTTTTTGCCAGTCCAGATGATCTTGAGACATGACCGTACCACTTCAGTTTGCGCTTTTTTACAGTGGTCAAGAGGTCTTCATAGGATCCGATGGCTCGTTGGATCCTGTTGTGGACTTCTTCGTTGGTTACATGGTCAATGTATGAGATACCCAATATATTGTGGTAGCATCTCATTTCGAAGGTTTGAATCCTTCTTTTGTACAAAGAAGGTTTTTCACATCACATTCCAAAAACAAATGCAGTATTGTTTTCGGGAAATATTTGCAAAAGTACATTTATCGGTATCAGATTATTTTATTGTATGCAAAAATGCATTCATCGGTATAATTCTGTGAGTAACACGAAATTGAAACCATTGTAATTTTGAGTTTCTTGTTATTGTAAATATTTTTATATGTCAGACAAGAGGACCATATGCAAAGTGAGAGTTTCATTCCATTTCTTTCTCCAAATCAGAAGAGCTACTTGTCCTACAGAGTAACCCACCCTCAAAATTTGGTGAAGGTATGTCAAGTAGAAATTGCAGCATTGCATTAAAGCAAACTTAATCGTTTTTGTTAGTGTTATTTACCCTTGAATGTTAAATCCAAAAGCAACAGATTTTTTTTGGTCTCCGACAAAGTACAAAGGAACTCAGTTGGAACAATTTTTAAAGTACGTGAAGTTTTTTTTAGTGGTGGGGTAAGGATGTTTTTTAGTACATAATAGGCTATACATGGCGGCCGATATATTTGGTAGAGGAAGAACCACCGACCTGGGGCC
>JAECUM010031689.1:0-32913 GCA_016617855.1 Megalonaias nervosa
TATATATATATATACATACATTCATATATACATACATACATACATACATACGCACGCACTCACACACACATATACATACATACATACATATAAATCTTGGGCAATTTGAAGTAGGTGTCATAAAAATGTATGTACGTATGTATGTATATATGTATGTATGTATGTATGTATGTATGTATGTATGTATGTATGTATGTATGTAGACTAGTCAGACTAATGCTCTCTAGTCCACATTTATTAATAATTAATCTGGGAAATATCTTTATCTGACACCTATTTCAAATTGCCCAAGATCTCCCAAAAATTTGTCTCTGGCTTGTCTCAACCCTGTCATTTCCTTTACAGATACGTGTCTGTCCCTGGGCTCTAGTTATCTGTGATGATACCAATCTCCATCTATATACCTACCTACCTACTTACCTACCTATACATCTATATGTCTGTCCGTCCATCTATCTATCTGTCTGTCTGGCTATCTATCTATCTATCCACCTACCTACCTACCTATCTGTCTATATCCTTGCGTGCATAACTTTCCCATTTTTTCAGAAGATGGCAAACTTACTGATATTTCCTTTTTGATCATTTCTTTTTGCATACTTGTAGCAGCAATGAATCGTAGGTGCATAGTGTTACGTATATATAACTAAATTGCTTGTGTGTTAGTTTTAAAATTCTTTTTTATTTTATTTTTGTTTCATTACATTTTATTGTAATGATTATTTTCACGGGATTCGATATTTTCTTTCAGTAATTCTGTTTATCTAAAACGTAAAAGGTGTTACATTAGCATTATTTTTTGCTCACTCTAGTACACCCTTTTGCAAACACTACGCGAAAACGATTGGCTATTGCCAAGGTCATTTCAGCCTACTTGTTAGTCTGAATAAACAATGTTTTATTTTTAAATTTATTTAGAGTGAGAATCTGGTTCTTAGATAGGGCTGTTCTTACATACGTGACAAATGGCATTTTTTATTATTGCGATGTTCAAATTAGTAAATCGCGCAGCCTATCGCGTGGAGTACCATGTGACCTAAAATCGAGGCTCAAAACAGCAAATTGATATTAAATCTATTCAGTTGTATTTTAAATCTCGAGGGCTCGAGAGGTTTCAATTGTTGAAGCGAGATTGTTTTTGAAGTTCATTTGTTTGTGGAATTTAATAATTTATTCTCTAGAAAACCAAACAAGTATACCTTTTGATAAAAAGTTCTGGGAGAAAGAAATTCAGTGGAAATTTATTCTGGAGTTATAAGGAAACATAAACTGTGATTCAATTGAGGAATTGTTGCCATTTGTACAACGACCACATCTGACGTCATCGTCTTTCATATTGGAGGGTCATCGAGATTCGAACCTGGATTTTGTTAGAACTATTTAGTGATAGGATTTGTATTTTTCATTCTTAGGATTAAATTTTGGATTATATTCACAAACCGTAAGTCCTATTTCCAATTTTTACATTGTTTTCTAGGGAAATAAATTATTTTGTTAAAACTTACAAAGCTTGTTGACTTCACTCTTTTCTCTTGTTATTTTTGTACGAGCCTACACGTAACAATAGTTTGTTTATATTTGCTTCAGTGCGGTTTGCTCCAGAGGACAACTTATCTTACAAAATAGCAGTCTAAGTGCGTTGTCATTTGACGCCATTGGTAACAACTGTATAGTCAAATATGCTCATAACAAATGAAGCTTCTTTGATTTGAGTTAATTATCATACATTTTAACACACAAGCCATTACTTAATTTATAAAGACCAATTATCCAAACAAACAACAAACGTATGCTTTAAAATATTTCGGATTTTAAAAATTAAAAAATGTCCAATTTTTTTAAAATTGAAAATCTCCTCTCAGGCTGATTCTTTGGATGTAAGATGCCCCAACAACTGTTGAAAATGGCACTTCATTTTCGTAAGTAAAGGAATCTGTAGAAAGCTTATTAATAATGCCATGTTTAGAAATACAAAACTTTATAGATATTTTTTTCTTTAACATAAGCATGCATACTTTGAAATCAAAGAGTTTGAAATAAAATATTTGTATGTTGTAACAGTGTGAATTTTGTAAGATAACAGAGGAACTTGGCTGCTGTCAGGATGACACATGTCCATTTTAAATTGATGAATGTGACTGGCCCGGAATTAAATCCATGTCGGGGGTATGGATATGGTACATCAATGGTCTCATCTGGACATGACTGATTTTTAATGATGTTCTGTTAATAATTCGAATTAGTCAAGAAAAGGTTAATTGGTTTCAGTTATAGATAAAGCCTAGGTTTAAAATGTTGCAGAAGCATCTTTTATACTTGCTGAAATATTTGTCATAAGTTGAAGCTTTGCAGAGATCTGTATATTAAGGAACCGGGAAAGGATGTAAACCCTCGATTTCATTTGTAAATTTTGGCAGTTCAATAAACTTAAATTTCTGATTGGCGTACCTAACAATTAGGAGTGTGTTTCCATGCAAAGTATCTTGCTTTATAAATTTATTACTCCGTAAAATTAGTAAGTCTAAGTTTTTGCGTTAGGTGAAGGTCCTGGCTTCGAGGGCAGAGCCTACTCCCTCGTAATGATTGTTCACGGGACGTGTAATTGGAAGTCTAGAGAGACGATTCTGAAAAAGGGGAAAAGAGAGCAAAATACCGTGTCTTAGTGTCATACATTGTTTCATATGATTCTGAATATAATTGTTTGACTGTATATATCTTAATGTCATATATTGTTTTTGTTGATATGAGCCTTAAGTTAACTGTTTGGATTTTTTCGTTTTGAAAGTTATATGATTTATGTATTCTAAGAATTGTGTACATTGTTTTCGTGATAGGGGCCTTGAGATAATTGTTTGAATTTATTCATTTATATGTCATACGATTCACGTATGATAAGAATTAATATTATGAGGTCTGTAATATGTCATATTGTTGGTTTGTTACTTAGCAAATAATGCAGTTATGACAAGAAGTGAATGTCGCTAATTCATTCGTATAATTAAGTTGTAAATTATTTTAGGCGAGAGTTGATTGTGTTATTGTTGGAGCAGCAATTAGGGATTATTTAATGTCGGCTACATGGTGCAGGCCCGACACTTAGCCAATATAATGATTAATAGTTCAAACAGCAGGGACTTATGTGGTTATAAAGTGATACCAGACTATATTACAGATCGATCAGTGATAGATAATCTGTGATAGAAATACATTAAGCTGCCTGTACCATGTTTTGTTTACGGAAGGAACTGAACTAGAATTTGCATGATATACTGCCAGGCTGCGACCTAGAACCATATTTGCAGTTAGTGTCTTTTTGAATTGCGATATGACCGTATCTGACATAACGAAAGAGGAGATGATGTTATAACCATGAAGTAAAGACCCAACAAACTTTTTAGGTCGCATATATTTTTTTATTTTAAAAGTATAATAGTTGCACTGGGGCGTAGAAGAAATACGATATTGAGATTGATGACCTGTAAGTGGCTGGAGGCGTGAGAGTAGTCATTGAAGGCATTAGCACAAGGGAGCCAGATAGGTAAATCGACCCCAACCTACTACCGGTGTTGAATTGGGAGTGACTCGCAGCCAAGTCATCAGGTTATGTAGTCATGCTGGGCAATTAATGTCCAATGCTGTCTTGCTTTTATGATTAAAATTGTCATATCTGTTTAAACGGATTGGTAATTGCATTTTTAAAATATCTTTTGGTAATTAGTTTCTAGTAGAAGTGTATCCTTCAAGTGGCTTGTACAATTTTATTTGGTTTATCTAACTGATTAAACTGCTATATTTTATATGCGGTGGCTCGTGTTCTTCTATATCTCTGCTCAGATCTTCGCTCATTTCATTCATTAATTATATATTTTTATTGTTCATTCCATCCGGGCTATTACACCGAGGTCGATAATACTCTAGATAACGATAACCATTCCCACCACCCATATGTTCATTTTTTATTGTCAGAAGATATTTAAATGTTGAGAATATTTGAAGTACTTGATACCTAAAGTGTCATAAAATGATTAGGCTTCTCCATTGACTTGACAAAGGACCCCAAATGTATGTATTATTTATTAAATGTGCATTACAAATATTAGACCGGAGATTATGTGGCACTGAATGCCAAATTTGCGCCATATGAACGAGTTCGCAAGATTTATTAATATTGAGTTAGTAACCGTTTCATTTTCAAAACTTTGGTGACACTCGCACTGCGCACTACTCTTCGTTACTGGGAATGGCTTGAGATGTTCTGCTGTCAAAAACAAAGTAGCACTGGAATGACTCACCGACATAGGTCAGCATTTGTTCATTGAACAATCTTTATCGCTGATCAACGATCCAGCCCATGCCTGTTGGCATGTTTAAATGGATTGATACCACGACCGAAATTATACAAAAACGATATTTGAATAAGATCATAACAGCTAGAGCAGGTATTTTATGAAGTTCATTTGGAGTATCCAGAAAACATTCACTACCTTCACAACGTCAACATACTAACACCACAAGTAATAAGTGTTAACCAAGTCGTGAATATACCCGTAGCAATGCCAGATCATTGAGGATCTATATCGTCCTTATAACAGGATGCATTAAGCTTGTTCCAAACCTGAGAACTAAGAGCAAATATATAGTACACGTGAAAAATCTGCAGTGTTATATTCATGCGTGCATGTGTATGCTGCGAGTCCACCGGGGTGCTCAGGTTTCTCTGATGTACTTTGATGGCGCCTTATATACAAATGAATACAGCTCTGTGCACGAAGCCCACGAACGAGTTTCAGAAAGATGTCTTTAAGATCATGAACAATGCCGTGCTTGGTAAGACGATGGAAAACTTGCGAAAGCTAATTTATGTCGACCATGTTAGTGATAGTGAACAGACCAACTTTTAAGGCTTTTTACTGACCCGGCATTTCAGTCGTAGCTGTTCCGAAAAGGATAGCTAACGAAAATTAGCAAAACGAATTTATGTTGATGCGTCCGTGTTACATTTGTCAAGCAAGATCATGTCGGTAACATTCAGGAACGACACAATTTATTGGTACTTCCCAGGCTTTGGTTGGTTGTTGAAATCAAGATGGATGTCCAGCCGCGTATCAGGCCGACAGTAATTGTTTCCCGGAATGTGCTTTTCACCAGGGTATATTCCCCTTGGTGTTCTTCATAGCTTTGTTAATAACACAGCAGGACATCACCGCCGTCAAACGTTTTTAGATCATGAGCGTCTATGGCCAATGGACATGAAAGATCCCAAAAGCGTGAACTTCTTTGCTCCACATCGAACACAAGTTCCAATGATCACAGCTCGATGATTACGTGTTTGAAGCAAGGTTGGATTTACAGTACGTGTTTTCATGCGTCATCGCATAAAATATGAAAATAACAATTGTCTTATACAACTGGCATCACGTAAGAAAACATATTTTTACTGTCATCGACTTTTCTCCTCAGGCAAAGCCTAAAGTATCCAAGCATGGTGATATCTTTCCAAACTCAGTTCGTGCGTTGATTATTGCCGCGGCTTAATCAGAGAAGGTGTTGTTAAATATGACTTTGAGATGGTTACCGTAGGATTGGTTGTACATAATTGCGCGATAAGCAGACGATCAACCGTTCAGTGACGTACACAGGGAGTTTACAGTTGCACTTCAGTTCTTCACCAAGAAGTCAATCGTGCACTGATGATTTCCTTTCCAAAACTGATGCAATTTCTACCACTGACGACTTTGATTCAAGTGAGGATAATATTGTCGTGTAAGACGATGTGACGTTTAAACACCAAGACAACCCAGAATATTTTCTAGAGGCCAATTCAAAAGCACAAACGTGATCTATGGTCACACAACGATATGCACACGTGCTTAACTGATCAGGGACATATGTAACATGTTGACATTATTTCGCGGCATTGACACGCATGGACTTTCAAGCATTCTTTGGACCTGATGTTGCAATGCCTACTCGTGGGATGAGTTCGTAATATGTTTGCTGAGGTTATTCAGAACCTGTATTGTTTTCTCACGATCGACCTGACGGGTGTACCACGCAAATATCGCGTGGGTTAGGACGCGAATGAGTATTACACAACAATTTAACAAACACGATAAACATATAAAATGTTAAAATCTGTCAGCGCTGTCATAGCAGAATATGGACAGTGTCCGCAAAATTGACTGCTAACACTACGAACTGATTCGTAATGTTATAGCTCTCCGCAAAAGTGTCCACATGTTCATTTGAGACGAACTGTACGAAAATACCTCACGATGGGTTTTGAACAAACACCTGCAACCATAATCAAACAAAGGAAAATGTAGTCAAGAACGCGGAAACTGTGGAACAAACAAAGAAAATCACGGAAACCACTGCACAGATGATGGAAACACAACAGCGACCTGGTTCGAGCAGGGGTGCTCCTGTACAATTAGCACAAATTCAGAAGACGTTACAGAGGACATGCGAGAGGATGTTGGAGAGGCCCTTCTGAATTCTCCACAACAGAAATCCATCCGGATACAAATCAAAAGTTAGACACTCCAGTTCAAAACTTTAATGCAGAGGCATGGCAGATAATCTCTGACCTTCCACTAACGTTTGATGTTAACGTACCTGATCAAAATAATTAAGATTATATGTTGGAGCAGGAAATACTAGTGGACAGACGACCGAGTTACTTCTACAGGGAATGGGACGGATATGTATTCAACGAGTTTACTGGATATATCCTATGTGGAATGATTTTCATAAAATTGTTGAGCTTTATATATACATAGGTGAGGAAAAGACCAAATCCTACCGTGCTAATTGTATGTGTATGTACAAAAATTACTTTCAAAAAATATCTTTGGGGTTGGTTTTACCAGAGAACATTAACAAGAGCATCTACTCCTCAGGAAGAAGAACAATATTTTCCCCATCAGATGAAGAAGAGGTGGTCGAATAAGGGTTATTGATACTACCATAGGAAATCTATAAATTGTAATATTGTAATTGAACCCGTAACGTTTTTCAGATAATAATGTCCTATCACGAAGTTAAGATTGGCCTTAGTCCAACTCAGCTTAAGAAAATAAAAAGTGCAATAAAAAACGACTTCAAGGTTACGCAAAGACATTTTCTCCAACACAGTGAACTGGAGATACCTCGTTGTGGTTGATTCAAAGACAACTTAATAACACATTGGTGACATTAAAGTTCGCCAAGCCTGAAGTGACACAAATACAAAAAACACTGGTGGAATAATTCCATTCCTCACGACCATTCTAGCGTTGTTCTCAGCTGCGGCTTCTCTTGTCGCAAAAACAGCTACTTTAGGGATAGCATCCAGTATGGTTTGGATAAAGGCAATTGGAGGCCTCACAGTAAAGAAATAAAACCGCATAAAGGCCTTCGATAACTGCGGACTAGTCGTTTAATACTTTCAGGCCGATATATTTTACTACCTGGTACAATTCACTAAAGCCCACGCGTCCATTAACCACTGTTATTGTAAAATCGGCGAAGCATTTCCGTGGTGTCTTTATGCGGAATAAACTTGCGTCGATGACTTGACACATAAGGGAAACCGGCATCGTTAACCTGGATTCGACAACTGGACCTGGGACTCATCGGGTTTGATTCGCGGTTACACCTAGTCATCTATTGTATTTTGATTCTTACGGGCTTACTTGATTATTTAACGTGAGGCGAACAAAGTCGTTTATCACTATTTTATTCACCTCTACAGTTACAAACTCGGCTGGACGGGCTAATATGTGGACATAAAGCTATGTGTGCACTGAACGGAAGCAAAACTTTCTCAGCACTTTAAAATGTTACCTTGTCACTTAGAAAGTACACTTGATACTATACAAAACGCCCGATATTAACATTTACCGAACGTTACTCAACCCGACGCGACGGTGATATGGATCTGAGCAAGTTTGCCATCAAAACGGATTTGACTGAGTTTACCCGCCGGGTTGTTACTGATGTTGACCCGAGGAAGCTTGTGATTTTCCAAGATAGAGTAGGAAAACTTAAAACGTGTAAGGTGGACATTCATTATATTGTTTTGGTTCGGCGATATGCAACCACAAAGAACCAGTTAGAAATCAGTGAAATCGGGCGAATGAATGAATCCGGTTTATCGGTTGCGTCTATCAAATACTACCTCTATGTGAATACAAAACAGATTGTTACAAATGACCGGAGGCCTAATCATGAACGGACAACCGAGTTCAACAGGTGCAAGAGCCCATTGATGGTGATGATGATAAAACGAAGTAATATCTGAATATAAAGATCGGTGAAGTACCTTGCCACCACACGTAGTAACTTCAATTACATTATATCAAAAACTGCAGACCAGAGAAGGAGCGGAACGACTGGAGATAAAATAATAAATGGTCCAATTATTTTCTCAGACGTAAATGGCATTGATAATCCTAAATCTCACAGCTTAACAGCGCGCGATTCAGGATCGTTTTGATTTATTGCTCCAGCCGGGTATTTCTTTGTCATTTGTGATTAAGATTTGGTGTTACGTTTAAGTGATAGAGTCTGATCTCGATTAGGTAGCGGGATTTACCTATGTGGTGTTGGACCGTGAGACAGCATATGCTAACATAGATAGCAATTTCGTTCCACTTTTGTTGATCAATATCTGCGTAGTAATGGTGTTTCCAGACCATAGTAAATGTTCAAATATAATCTTCTCAGGACCCACTTGAATAATTGCATTAGCACGTAAATCGCCCAGTCACAGACTGTACAGCCAGACACAGAAGTACTCAGAGATTGTCCCTACAATAATATATTGGAGTTTATCGACAAATTCACCTTGGTTGCATTTAACGTTGATCGTGCTACACCAACACTAACTCAACCAAGAAAAGAAATATCTGTACTGTTATTCTCTAACGACGCACTTTTTCGTTTAACAGCGTTTGGATAAAGACAAGATTAATCGTTTCAGACACCTTCAATGGCATAATGGTATTAGGTCCCAGAATGAAAAATTGCAAGCATCTTAAATATACCTCAACCGCTGATAAGAATAATCGGTTAGAAGTGCGAGTGTGTGTTGCATCTAATTAATGCCACAATGTGGAGCAATTATATTACGTGATTACATTATTAGTAGAAGAACCATGATAGACTCTCAATGTTACTGAAGACAACTGAAGCAGAACAACAACTGCGAGATGAAATCACCTAAGAACGGCACTATTCGTGAAATACAAACGTTTATGTGTTGTTGTTGATGCTGTTTGTGGACTTGCTGCAGCGACTACTGTAGGCTTGGATGCTGCTGGAGTTGTGACCACGGCAATAATCAGTGGTATACCAATCGGAATTGTTCTTGGAACTTTATCAATAACAACTGGTGCGTAAGGTGGAGCTGATAAAATAATTTCGATACGACTGCATCCGCGAATAAGAATCACGGCAGCGTAAAATAGTCTTGCCGATTAGCAAACTGTACTCAATAGCCATTGAAGAAAAAATCATCACTATAGCTGAGTTCGAGAGCGCGTTTGCTGAAATGGAAATCCATCGACGACATCGTGAACAGATACGGACAGTTAGCGACCAAAATTTATTTTCAGACAGTGAAAATCGAGTAAACATTGTTTACTACTTCAAGGCCTTCGGTTACTTAACTTCAGTGTTAAGCTGTGAAATATTTACTTATTAAAAATTACTAAGGATATTCTCTATGTAGTCTTTACTTGGTCCCACTTATAAGTTGTGAAGTATTTACTTAAATTATTCAAATATGTAACCGCAGTTCACATTGATCCACTTAAATAAATCAATGAAACCACAGCAACTGAGCTGAAATTCATTGCAACATAAGTGGCAGCATATTGATGTGGCTAAGTTGGTTTCGTTTTTTTCTGGTTGCTGGCGTGATTATGTTTAATCCGATTGTTTGTTTATTGCCTCATTGCTCATTAACTCACGTGTGATGATCGAAGTAAAAGTATTGTCATGGGATATAGAAGGAGTTCGCTTTTATAATCTATAAAATTCTAAAACGCCTAATATAACTCTCCTTCTTATGCTGCATTAAAATTTCAACCATGATATCATGAATTCGATAATTTCAGTTTAATGGTAAAATTCGTCTTTTAAATTTAAAATATGTCCACTGATGGCGATGACGGCACTGGAACACATTTTGTTGGATATTATTGATGGTTTAATATACTAAAGGAAGTAAGAAGGATTATCGTGTATTTATTTTGCTTTATGATTATATGATGTGAATCATGTTGTAACAAGTAAAGGGTCTTACTAACGAGGGAAAAAAATTTGATAATTCTTAGAATCCTTACTCTCATTTCGCTTTCTTTTTATTCTGCCTATTGTTATGTATATTTAATTTAATTGTTTGTTTGTTAGTTTTAATTTTTTTAAAAATTTCATTATATGCTATTGTAATGTAACATTGTATGCTGGACTTGACTTTGTCCAAAACTGAGTTCATTTCTGCTTGACCTGATTGAGTTTTTTAAAATTTCATTTAATGTAAACAGCTAATACATAGCTAAATTATTCTCTGTGTGTATGGGCTTAATATCAGGATCTTTATTAATAGAAGAAGTAAATATGTTTATTTGGGTCAGGGTTTTGGAATTTCCTAAGTGAATTTTACAGGTTATGATTTTGATTTTGTAAACATCAGGATCATTTCAGAAGGTTATTTTCCATTAGGTAATGTTTTTTTTCTCTAGAAAATGCGAATTGTGACATGAGGTCAAGTAGAGAACTTATATAATCTTGTAATTGTGAGGACTTGGTCATTAGTGCCTTAATATCTAGCACTTTCAAGTTGTATTATGTTGTGACCATTTGGGCTGAATTTTATCTTCTTCAAATTATTGAATTCAAGTGATTATTTTCTCTAGAAATACAAAAGTGCTCTGATAAAATTCTTGGATGCAGACATTCACTGGAATTTATACTGAATTCAAACCTGAAATAATATTTCTGTGATTCAAAAGTCTGTTGACACATCAACACTTTAACAGCTACAACTGATTCGTTATCGACTTCAGTTTTGGGATTTTTTCTGGACTTTTACTGAACTTTATTCAGGACTTTAAATTACTAGGACTTGTGTCTGTAATTCTAGGATTATTTTGGGATTTAATTCGCAATACCGTAAGTTCATTTTTCTCATTTTCACTTTGTACTCTAGGGAAATAAATATATTTGTTAAATTTTACAAAGCTTGTTGTCTTTCACTCTTTTCTGTTACTTATTTTATGAGCATATACTCATAACATTATTAACGGTTGCACAAACCTGACCATAAACGTCTTGATAAGTCAAGTTATGTAGCTCGATGAAAGTTTTGACCACACAAGCGTGACCACAAACATCTTGATAGTCGGTATGCAGCACAAATGAACTTTGATACACAAACCTGATCACAAACGTCTTGATAGCCATTTCTATGTAGCACAATAAAAAATTTTGACCGCATAATTCTGACCACAAACGTCTTGATAGTCAAGTTATGTAAAACAATGAAAGTTTTGGAAACCTTACATTTGACATCCAGATCTCACAGAAGCATTCGCTCATACAATCTGAACCCCCACCCCACCCCCACCCCCCAAAAAACAGCATTGTGTGCTGTTGGCTACCTATTCACGCTGTTATTAAGAGTAACAAAAAAGGCAGATTCGGCATCAAAGCTGCCCTGCAGCATAAGTTTCTGACTGGAAGACTGCATATAGTGGCTTCACATATTATGTAAATATTCATGCTCTACTGTAATGTATATTTATTTTGTATTTGTTAGTTTTTTCTCCATCATTATATGTTATAAATAATTGTATTTTGGACTTGACCCTGTTCACAATTAAGATCATTGCCTTTAAGATCAGACCAGTAACTTTTATTTTGGTAAACAAATAATGGATAGCTAATATTTTTATAAGAGTATGAGTGAAATATTAGGATCATTATCTCGGTCTAAGTCAAGGACATTATGTTAACCATGTTCTTTTTTTAATTTTAGTAAATGATTTTATCTTATAAACAACCCAGAGTGTTCTAGAATTGAAATTCCCCTAAACAGACATAGTACTTTTAGAAAATGCTAACTGTGACCGAAATCAGGTAGAGGGGCTGATAACCTTATTAACTTGAGACATTATTCATTCTTGCTATAACATCTTTCAACAGAATCACTTTTATTATTGTATTCAGGTTTTGATTTGGGTTGAACTATTTATTCAATTATTATTCACTGGAAATACAAAGTGCTCTTAAACAATATTCTAGGAGAGAAATGTTAATTTGTAATTATAGTGAATTCTGACAAGGACATCTTGGACTATATTACTGTGATTAATTGGAAGACGGTTAGCACATCATCACACTTGAGGCTACTGTTACATTGGTACATTCAAGATTACAGGCATATTAACGCCTTCAGCGCTGGGTCTTCTTTCGAACACCACTGGAATTTAATTAGAACTTTATTCATTAGGACTTGTGATAGAACGCTTTGGACTATTTGGGATTTAATTCTCAATACAGAAATTTCTTTTTAAGCTTTCACTTTGTATTATAAGGAAATAAATTATTTGTTGAATTTTACAAATCGTTTTGGATTTCGTTCTTTTCTGCTACTTTGTTTAAGACCATAGAGTTGTAATACTACATACCTGGCAGAATATCTGGAACGAAAACTCTACTGAAACATTCGTTACATCAAACACAATGTTGGAGGCTGTCATCCTCCATATAGAAAAAATGGCAGAGATGAACTGGTAAATACGTCTGTCCTACGCATTGTAGGACACACGTATTTCACCAGAGTGCATACCATGCCAGTGTCCACTGACACTGTAACACATACTTGACCAGAGTGCATATCATGCCAGTGTCCACTGACACTGTGACACATACTTGACCAGAGTGCATAATATGACGGTGTCCACTGACACTGGAACACATTCTAGTTGAGTCTATTGTTTTTTACCGTGTGAGACAGAAGCTTGTATATCAACTCATTTAAGCAATTTTACATTGTGATTACACCAGAGAAAATGTTGCATTTGTTGAAAAAATGTGGTTCATATAGAAAAATGTTGACCCCATATTTGAACAATTCTATATTTCTTAACTTTATTGAGTAATTTATAGACACTTAACCGAATTTTTACATTATAAATCTTATTTCTCATCTTGTTTTACTCTTCATGTTTATATTTATTTGGAAGGGTGTATCATCCCACTTTTTATAATGCAATTATTTATACAATGTATTTTCATTTTTAGAACTTTACCTTTAATCTGCACCATACGGTCATTATTATGATGACGTGTCGTTAAAACATATTACACACAGACATACTGTCATCAATATGCCATGCCATAGGTGTATTACGAACAATTTACAAATACTATATTACAGAATTGCATGTTAAAAAGGTAACGAACAAAGAATGTGTGAAAAAGAATGTGCAAAAGAATCTCTAATTAACCCATTAGTCACCAATAAAACCTTGCAGAAAGGTATCTATTTGATGGTATATCTAAGTCTAAATGTGCTCAATGATAGCATTTAGAGACACAAATACGATTTTTGGACCTAATATATGTAACATCTGGAAGGAGTCAGATGGACGAAAAGACAGCGGGACTCATTTTTGATAGTTGCAAAGTGAGCACAACACAAGGTTTTACGACAACAAATGCTATAAGATGAAACTCAATACTTAAATAAAAGTCAGTCAGAGATGTTCTTTGCATGATCTCGCGTGACAACCTGTTTAACCTGAGATCACGGACATGTACACTCAATAATCATGTCTTGAATTATCCTCTAACATTCATAATCTACTAATTCTTTCATATCAACTCTTTTTGACAGTTAATAAGATTTATAGTATGAATCATTGAAATTACTGATATTAGTCTGTTATGAATCTACGGTCTTAAACTAAGTAATTGTTGTCACTTAACTCAGAAATAATCCTAAAAGCTATATTACAAGTTCAAAAGTATAGAGGTTTCCGAATGAATTGCAATCTTGAATGTGCAGATGTACCAGCAGTCTTAAATAAGCTGATGCATCAATAGTCTTGACGTATCACAATGCTATAATCCAGATTGTCTTTGAATGGGTTCACAATAATCGTAAAAAAAGTGTTATCCTGTCAATTAGCACTTTAGTAATTCCATTAACTGATATAAAAATTTACGCTAGATTTATATCTAAACACAACAGTAAATAGCCCCACAGACTGATCTTAAGATAGGAACGGCTAAAATTTTTTTACCTCTACCTTCTACAAATACCTAAGATACAATAAGATGACCAGGATGTGGGTCATAAGTAGCTTACAGAATATTCTTAAGTCAAAAGTCCATGCCAAAATCTTTACAAATTGTGACTATCTTAAAGTACAATCTACAATCATGGACAAAAGTTACCTATCCTATCTAAACATTTTGTTTAACATGATCGTTAGTTTAAAGTACGACCTACAAGCATGAATAAAAGTGAAGCGCATAATATAGACATACATAACAGGTCTAAATTCCTTGAATTTTGTTTTGTTTTGTTTTACTAGTAAATATAATGATGTAGTTATGCATGTAACATGACCACATCAATGGAATCGCAACAGACGTTCTACCAAACCCGAGAGTGACATACGATATAAAATCAACAGCTAAACTGGAAGAACGTAAACATATATTTATCAGTAAATGAAGATCATTTTAATCTTTGATCATCGTTATGTCTTTCAAACAAACATTTAAAACAAAACACCAAAACCCCTAGAGCCAAACAACGCGCAAAACATTGTTGAACGTCTGAGTAAGAGTCTGGGAGCTGGTGCAAGAGAGCGAAAAGATGGCAGCCGCTACTCGCGATATAAAGTTTGTTCCTGCTTGCAACGAATTCATTCTGATACAAATCAGATCTCCATTGTCCTACGAAACGATCGGACATCGACCGCTTAGGGGCCATGTTCAGGTGACCTATATTATTGCCATAATCCATACTTTTATCAGCTAATCAGACGAAGTTTAATATCTTCCAGTTTGGGAGACTGAGCAGCATGGTTGAAGAGCATCAATGTGTGCCGAACAATTTGATTCACTTTTCCATTGGCTAATTCAGAGGTCACCAGAACATGACCCCTAAGCGGTCACTCTAAAATCTTCACGTAGGACAGTCGGAATCTGACTTTAATCAGAGAGGCAACAAATTATGACTCTTTAACCAGTTCGGTTATATATATATATATATATATATATATATATATATATATATATATATATATATATATATATATAAAATTCTGGCATAAATCAATAAGATATACCAATACTGCTGGTATATTAAATTGTGATCCGACGATATCGTATTAATGCGCATATATAACTAGTGTTTCAACAGTAGGCTATCGCTTGTATACTTTCTAGATCAGTAATGGATTTCCACTGATTAATCACTGACGATATAAAGAAAATAAAGAGAAAAATATTAATAAACCACACTTTTTACGCGAAGTAAACATGCAACACAATTTCAATTTCACAAGTTCTCTCTCTCTCTCTCTCTCTCTCTCTCTCTCTCTCTCTCTCTCTCTCTCTCTCTCTCTCTCTCATGCAAATATGGAGTGAGAGAGAACATAATTTCAGCTTGATGAATCGTTTGAAACTGGACTCACAAGTAACCTACAAGAAACTAGATAGTCCTAACGGTATGTGTACACTTATCATGGGATTAGTCTACAATGCTGAAGGAATGCCATGGAGCGATGAAGCGATACGATAGTGCGATGAAGCGATGCGATGGAACGATTTCAATTTCATCTCATTTTGCACATGGGACGAGAATAAACTACAAATCACGTGACTTTTAACAAATTTACAAAATGGCATCCTTTGATGAGTGGATAAGAAGCTACATCAAGAAAAACTATTTCCACGCGGACATACTTATGCATTTAAAGCTACGCACTATAAAGTCGTTTTACTGTTGCAACTTAAGGAGAAATATATGGTACATCGATGGTCTGGTTTGGACATGATTGATTTTTAATGATGTTCTGTATATATATATATATATATATATATATATATATATATATATATATATATATATAGTATATATATATATATATATATATATATATATATATATATATATATATTACCCTTTCCTTTGTTTTGTAGACTTACGTTGTCCTGACCGTCTTTCAGTTATTTCTTCTTTCTTTCCTCCATCATTTATCTCGTTTGCAGATTCCCCTGTCATCCAAGCATTTAGAAGTTCAGGTGTACTCCTCACTTTTGTATTTAAAATTCTGAAACTGTCTGTGTTTGCGCCATTACTCATTTCTGGGGTTATCTATCTATCTATCTGTCTGTATGTCTGAGAAAAAAGTAACGGAAATATTCATTGTATTGTCATCACTGTGGAATAAAAAGACCACTGTAAATGATGACACCCCCCTCTCAATAAAAAGACGACTCTAAATGAAAAGACCACTCTAAATGATAAGACACTCCCTCCCAATGAGAAGACGACTCTAAATGAAAAGGGGGCCCCGAGTGGCCGAGTGGTCTAAAGCGCTCACCGTTACGGATCACTGCCATCTCACCTCTGTCTGCGTGAGTTCGAATCTCAGGCTCGGCTAACGTGGGCACGTGAGAAAGCCTGCCAGTAGCTTCTCGTGGGTCGGTTGTTCTTCCCGGGGTTTTCCAGGGTTCTTCCTCCACCAATTCTACTGGCCGCCATGTATAGCCTATCTTGTGCTGAAAAATGGCGTTAAACCCTACAACAACAACAACAACAACAACTAAATGAAAAGACCACTGTAAATGATAATACACCCCCTCCCAATGAAAAGACGACTCTAAATGAAAAGACGACTCTAAATGATAAGACACCCCCCTCCCAATGAAAAGACGACTCTAAATGAAAAGACCACTCTAAATGATAAGACACCCCCCTCCCAATGAAAAGACGACTCTAAATGAAAAGACCACTCTAAATGATAAGACACCCCCTCCCAGTGAAAAGACGACTCTAAATTAAAAGACCACTCTAAATGATAAGACACCCCCTCCCAATGAAAAGACGACTCTAAATGAAAAGACCACTCTAAATGATAAGACACCCCCCCCCGACTCTAATGAAAAAACGACTCTAAATGAAAAGACCACTCTAAATGATAAAACACCCCCTCCCAATGAAAAGACGACTCTAAATGATAAGACATCCCCCTCCCAATGAAAAGACCACTCTAAATGATAAGACACCCCCCAATGAAAAGACGACTCTAAATGAAAAGACCACTCTAAATGATAAGACACCCCCCATGAAAAGACCACTCTAAATGATAAGACACCCCCCTCCCAATGAAAAGACGACTCAAAATGAAAAGACCACTCTAAATGATAAGACCCCCTCCCCCAATGAAAAGACGACTCTAAATGAAAAAACCACTTTAAATGCAACGCTAATTTTATAAAGAATAATTTTTCGGTCCCCATAAATTAAAGCAAAATATTTAATTTGATGCTTTGCTACACGTTATTAATCATAGTCATCACTGTTTTACTCGGTATTAATGGTAATTATAAAAGTTTTAAGTTTTATTTTCTTTCTTATTTCCTTGAAGTGGATTCTCAAGTAAAACAAAATGTTTTACAAGCACTATTGTTTACATTTTCCACGAATGACTTGTTATGTTAATTAGCTTTTTATTTACAATTGTTCAGTCAGTGCTGAATTCAATAATGCACTTCCCCCATCCCACACCTACATATAGAAATCACACAATGATTTGTTTTGTAGCCATGCTTTTGAATAAAATTGTTTTATGCCGTTTTGCATGTTTGTTAGTGACTTATTATCTGCAATATAACACTCTACTTCTTGATATGACCATTGCTTAAGAGAGGCACAATGATTCCAGTTCACATTATAGTCTAGCTGGTTTGTAAATATACTTTCTATAGTTAGTTTCAGCTTGCTTTTATGTTGAAGCTTTTGCACACGCTCAGCCCATAGTAATATACACCGACTCAACCCAGAGGTGCTCAGTGGTTCCGCACTATGCAAGCAACTACTCCCTACCTACAATAAAGATAAGGGGAAAAATAACCATCAATTATTATTAAACTTCGAATTGGAAAAAAATTTCAAGACGTTTTAATATAACAGGGCAAAATTTTACATCCTGTCATACAACAAAGTGAGGCCTTCTCGGTATTCAATTTGCGAGGAAAATTATTACAGTTGGTGATATCGAATATGCGCTTAAAGTTTCAAATAAGTTAAATTCAACTGCACAAAGATGTTTTAAGAATAAATATATCCTGCAACAATTACTCCCCATTTGAAATTTTGTTCTCAAGTTGAAAATCGCTAGAATGCTAATTGGGGCAAGCTTACGCATTTATCCAGAATACAGTATTTAGGACTGGTGAAGGGATTGGACGAATGAACACAATGAGCCAATAAACAATAGCCCCAAAACAAAATCACTCATGGGAATAAATCCTGGCTAGGCCTGGTGAGCCCTCATGGTGTGCTTCTGCGCAAGATATGTTATTCCACCTTTTCTGGCCATTAAACAGCAAACCAAACGTTTAGCTGGAATTTTTTTAAGTCGAGAATCTGATCTTTTGTATGCAAAAATAAGTCGGCAACAATGAACACGCCTCATCGGTGGAAATTTGTATATAACTCGTAGGAATTGCCTGTGTGCAATTTAAATCACTCTTGGAGGTAACTGCATTCGTTATATCAATATTATACAGCCTACGGAGGCACCTGCATTCTTTATATCAATACTTACAGCTGATGGAAGTACCATCATTTCTTATATCAATATTTAGAGCCGATGAAAGTAATATATCAGCTAGCGATCATTGGAAGCAGACGCAATACAACTTTTTTTGTCTTGATTAAACATGTGACAACTGGATCACCTAAACTTGAATTAAATAGCTATAAGATATTTCTATTCATATTATGTTTTTCATTCTTACAAGCGAACATTATTGTCAATAAAAGAAAAAGGATAAATGGGTAAGAAAGTTTCACTCCATTAGGAACCTTTAGGTCACGAATAAATATTGTATGGTTACACCCGAGTAGAGTGAAAATGCGTGTCAAAATACTGATACAAAAACGTCACAACTAAACTGTAATTCAAGCCAATATGTGAAATTTTAAATACTTCAAAGAACCTCATATGTGCATTCACAAAATCCCGCTATCTTTGGAAGTTTTCATTTCAGTAAAATCAGTTTGAAAAATTTTTTCATGAATTATTGACAAATGATTTCCATTCAAAGTAGACCGTTTTAATCATGTTATAAACATTGTTATAAATGGTTCATTCAATGCTTTTTAATCAATCTGTATGCTTTCTGAATTTCGTCGTTGTGGATCTACACCTGCTGTTTTGAAACAGACGCTTCTTTAAATGTAGCTCCTTTTTGACATTGATAGAACGATACTCCATCAAGTGATAACGCGCTGTTAAATATTTTCATTCGTTGTGAGGGGAACTAATGCAAACATGACATTGAAAAATAAAAATAAAGAATTAAATCTTCCTGTTTCGATGCCGACCTGCTCAAGTTTTCCTTGCAGCGTGGTATATTGAAAGCAGACAATTTATCTCCAATGGAAATCGTAAGGTCTTACGTTACAATGTGGTTCCGAAGGCGATTCTGAAGGTAGATTATAATTCAAGGAGCAGAGATGTTTTCATCACCTGTCTTGTCCCATACAATTATGACCAATACCATACAATTCCTATTGCTTATGACGTGATTGGGTTTTTCTTATGCTACAAAGTAAAACTGAGAATGAAATCAATGTATTCCGCTAAGAACAAGAAACCCATACAATTTATCTTACAGCATGTAGGAGGGTATGGCACAATCTGTGTGCGAGTGCGGCATGATAATGAAGGCATTAAATAAGATTATTTTACGAGTTTTTGGCAGCTGTATGTTCATTATTTACTATCTATATGATTACATTAGATTCGGTCCTGATTTGTCTCCAGAATGGAAGTTTAGGAAGAAGCTACTGTACCTAAGACATTTGTGAACTCCGTTTTATTTTGGAAGAAATTGAGAACGACAGCATTGGGAAGACTCGCAATAGCAATGATGCTTAAATATACTTTTGAAAGACTTATGGGTGTTGTTAACATTGCTAAATCAACTTGCAAGCCAAATTCTGCTTTGGAGTATGATTAAAAAAAAAAAAAAAAAAAAAAAAAAAATGCTTTGCAGAACAAACGAGTAGTTTAATTTCAGACACGATCTATACAGTATCCCTCCCATATTTCCACGGAGACGAGGAGAAACTACTGAGAAAATGATATCCCCTCTATTGCATAGTAATTAAATATAAACTCCTTCTTGATCATTATCCATTGTTGGCTCTGTATATTGATCATTGCATTTGATGGTCCACTGTGGTCTGTAAGCTGCACCCACGGTGAGTTGATCATTGCAACTGGTGGTCCAGTGTGGTCTGTAAACTGCACCCAAGGTGAGTTGATCATTGCAGCTGATGGTCCATTGTGGACTGCAAACTGCACCCAAGGTGAGTTGATCATTGCAACTGATGGTCCATTGTGGACTGCAAATTGTACTCACGGTGAGTTGATCATTTTGTTTCATTAAACGTAATTTATTTCTGAATAGCCATGTACATGTACACTGTGTATAAGTGATACCTTTGCTTGTTAACTATAATTCGTCTTCTGGATAACACTGATGACAATGATATATGTATCTGATGACTGTATGAAGATGACATTATCTGCTTCTTGCACTTTACAACTAATATCCAAAATTACTATTTGCTTTCAAAACGTTTTGGGTGAATGTTTGCAAGTGTTAAAAATGGTTAACAACACCTTATTATACCTTGCAGCAGCAGGGGAATCAGCCAACCACCCAAGCCAAAGCTCCCCCTACAATTCGGGCTTTCGAAATTGTTGATTTCTTAATTGTCAAAAGACATTCCGTGCCTTGTATGGTGACCAGACCTTTCAACTCCACCACCCGGGGTCAACAAAACCACCCCACCCCCACCACCGGTGATGCACAGATTCATCATCCGGGCCTTGGAAAACTATTGATTTCTTTGTTGCCAAAAGTCAATCCGAGCCTTGTATGTAAGCCTGGTTGGCAAGATGAAATCCACACGGGCCAACCATTTCAGTGAAGCACGACAACAATAACGCCCAGATGCTGTCTCGAGGTGCAAAACAAAATTATGGTCCGCGATGTCAGATATCGAAACGATTAACAAATGTCTCAGTGTTGTCAGCGATGTAGGGTCTGTGTGGATAGCATAGCAATTATACAACTAAGTCTTGAGGAAGCTAAGAAAACGCTAACATATATATCCAGCGGAATCCCTGACATCGCCGAGCGCGTCAGAAAGACTGACGCGGGTGTAATTCATATGACTCCGTTCATCAACGCGATATACACGGTGGGGTCTGGATCAGCAACATGGTCACAACAAAATAACACCATCAAACATACCGCTGATGTCACGGGGGTGTACAGGTTCTCAATGTTTAGCGCTGCGCGATTTAGGATATTTACCACATCATGCGTCATTCAACCGATAGATTTTCCGAAACTGTGTCAGTCGTGTTAAATCAAATACCAAGGATATATTCATATTGGATCCAGAAGACAAAAAATTAACCTAAAGGACGTATTGGTGGTGTTTGGAACTCGTTGCGCAATGACCTCAATTGATTATTTATTATCACATAGTAGGTACAGTTTTCCTACAGTGTGTGCAGTTTCAGATTTTTGATATTACCACACGTTAAAATATCACTTTATGTGATTCTGATTGGTCCAAATAAGCCCATCAAATTATTGTGCAGTATTCTCTTTACTGATTGGCTGCGATTGTGGAAAAACTTTTTTAACCCCGCCTTCTAGAATGTTTTGTTTTCAATGAACATTTTTGCCCGCCATTTTCAAATCGACTCGCGAAAGGGAATTGGGCAAAAATGGTCTTCTTTCCATCTCAATAATTTCCACTGAAATAAAAACTATGTAATAAAAAGAATCTCAGATGGGTAATGATTTAATATTAAATCATTACCCATTTGACATTCTCTATGTATTAGATAGCGCGACAATGAAACCCACAGAATATTACAGATATAATAAAGCTTGTGCTTGGAAGGCATCGCTGGAAAAATCATCGACGAACACACGATAAAACAAAAAAATAAAAAAATAAAAAAAAATTACCGCAGACACATCATCATCATAGTCGTCGACAATAGTGTATATGCGGTATCCTCGCTGGTCGCTGGAGCAACAACGTAAATCGGTATATAATCAGCGACGCACTTGATATCTCCAATGATAGGAATCGGTGTCGCTGTTGATGTCGGCGTTGCTGGTATCTTTAATATTATTGCAAGAAAACTATCAACATGTGCCGGTAAAAAATTACATGTACACACAAAACAATTTACGCGGCGATGCATGCTTGTATAAATATATAATCGATACTGTCAACGGGGTTAAACGATGGTGTGATATCAGATAGTGAATTTGCTGCACTTAGTAGTATTTTTTATCGGTATCATAAGATAGCAACCATACCGACGTCGTCAGGAGATAACGTCAGCAGCGATACTTTGCAGGCGACAACACCACATTTAGAATCCGTATAAATATAATAATGACCGCAAAAATACCCAACTGGAACAGATTATCGCTAACACAACACTGCCGACGACCGCAATGATATCAGCGACGTCAACGCAGCCGGAATTCGATATTAGTTTTTCAACTCCGATAAAAGCACGTAATGGTTGGTCATTTGAGATCGCATTGGCACAATTACGAGTTTATTACAGTTGGCCAAATATCAGAGCAAAATCATTTGCTGGATTATCCTCTAACAATTCGCTGGTATTCGCGTATAAGAATAAGCAGGGTTCAGAGGATCCCGACTGGAACATATCAAATCGAACAAATCCTTGGTGGAATGCAAAGTATTCCGTTGCAAGCAATCCACCACAAGTTTTCTTAACTGTCTCGCACGTACACATACAGCTGTTCGAGTTTCATATTGGCGAGACAGCTCTGATTTAATTTTCTCAATGGCGTTTGCTAGTGGAACAAATCTAGCAAATGCTATCATCGTTGGCTAAACCAGTAGCCCGTAACTCAGCCAAGGACAATTTCATTTCGCGCTGGAGTAATTTTTGATAAAGCTATATTCTGCTGCTAGTGTATATCTTCCATCTTCCTGTGGCTGATGTATCATTCTAAAATCGTCGTTGATTTTTTTGAAGATCAAGTTTAACCGCGAGACCTTCTTGTTCTAATTTTTCAATCCCATAGATAATCGTGTTAATATTTTCTTGATTCATTATACAATTAAAATATTTCTTAATAGTGTTGTTGTTTTAAGTGGCAAAACGACAGTAAGAGAAAATGACTATTTCACAGTCGTTCCATGGGGTCCCTTCATCGGATACCCTTCAATGAGGCTTTTCTCTTAGTGGCTATTATGTTTGCTCATTTTCTCTTACTGGTGTTTTGCCATGAAGGGGAGGGGGGTCCCCCTCATGCTGTGCATGGACACACACAACCGGCAAACCCCTAGGTGCGAAACGAAATCCTAGAAGTTCAAAGGACTGTCCAGGACAAACTTCTGTTATTCGCGCACTACGGTCAACAGGATATGTACTGATCATTGACAACTTTTGAACGCCCCCCCCCCCCTCCAAGGCGAACCCAGAGGTGCAAAACGAACACCGCTAGTGGGGTTCAGAGTTGAGTGGTTAGCGAATTATCAATGATCAGTACATATCCTGCTGACTTTGGAGCCAGGCCCGGCCCTACCCGTCCATTATAATATCTTTTTTTTTACAAACGCTGACAAATTGTTCGTCGCGTGAGACGAACCCGAACAAAGTTTCCGCTTGGTCGCAAAACAACCACACTAACCTTTACACAACCAGGCTAGTTGTAAGAAATATATTTTGGAACTGATATATAAAGTAACCCACGGTGTTGTTTACAACAAATCAATAGCACAACAGGTGTGTTTTAAACGTGATTGACTTAATTAAGTACTACCAGGCTATATCAATGTGATTTATTAGTGTTTTTTCAAATACATCTGTGTGTATGCTGTGATTTATCAGTATATCTGTTTGTATGCCGGACTTCATCATTGTGATATAGTTAACTAAGCTTATTGCTAGTATAAATCGGGGTTTCAGCTATTTACACATATAATTCTGATTTGTTTTTAGCAGTGGATATTGATAAGACAGATTACTGACTTTCTCTTCCCTCGTCTGCTTTAATTAAAACTAGAAATGTCAATAGCGTTACTGTGCGGTCAAATGTCTGTACGCTGCAAACAACATGTGTTATTTATAGGTCAATGAACTGAAGACGTGACTGGAAATTCCCATATATAAATCAGCGCGCGAGGGGTTCCGTTGGGGTCGTTAGTGGGTAAAAAAATGCGGCATATTACTATATATTCTGAAATCTTATTTTTTATGCCGCTTCGATAGAGCTGAAAATATTTTGATTGTTTTTAATTCATGTTTTAGAATTTGAATGAGTATCAAACTATTTTCCAGCAGCCGATATTGACTGAAATGTTTTCCTTTTGTCTGTCTGTTCAGAGAATTTATGATTTTCTCTGTATGATTTTCTCGGTTTGAAAATCTAAGATTTTATACTATGATAATCTTTAGCGTCTTTTATTGTGGCACCCTCGACATCACTTCGTCGTTCATAGTATCGTTTAAAAGCTCTCTATTCCCCCCCCCCCCAACACGAAGTTCGGGCATTCCACTCATCCTCAATCCCACATTTCACGCATGGTTTTGGTCCTGAAACTTTCACGCCGGACACTCGATAAATGAGATCCACAATACTCATTACAACAATTTTTTCCACACGGGGTTGTCCATCCAATCTGAAGCCACTTACAAGCATTGTTTGCTCGTGACATTATTATATAATCTTCCGGGATAATGTTCAATTAGAGAAAACCTTGTCTTAATTATATAATGAGTAGGTGGACTGTAGCAAAACAGTTGCGAGAACAGTATTATAATCTCACCGGCAAGCCCTTGTTAAAACAAATATTGACCTAGAAAATTTGCTAGTTTGCAAGATTATCTATGATTAAACCAGCCGCGGCCAGGTTCGATTTTGATAGAGTAGACGATAAGAAACCCTCCCCCCCCCCCCCGTTTGATTTACAAATATACGAACATATCAGAATGGCCGAACAGGAGTTCAAGCGGACGGTGTAGCAGTATTTGGTGAACGTTCCGGATAGATCACGACGGTATTTTCATTGATGATACAATGTGACCAACACGGGGGAATGATTATTAATCGATGAGCTGATGATAAAAGGTATTTTCTTAGAATTAAATTTATTGTCGAACACGACGGTGGGGATGGCCTAATATGGATTATCTGGGATCAGCTCGACCCTGTTCAACAATAACAAGCACATGGCCTGCATATCGCCGTTGCAGATAAAACATTTGCACCGGGAATGCTGACGGGTATAGACAGGATCTATTATGAAAAGTAATATCCTGTGACTGATGTTGTTTACTATCGTTTAAACGAGCCTGATATTAATGCTCTTCAACCGATGGTTGGTGCAGCAGCGGCCAATAGCACGCTAAATTGTGTGGCTTAGCGAGTCACAAAACATTATATGAAAGCCCTGCGAGGAAATCGGCTGGCAGAATCACGAATCAAAAATTAAACGAAAGGGCAGAGTGTGTTAGAAACAATGGAGTCCACGTGGAAGACATCGCAATGTTGGACACGGAGAAAAAACATTAAAGTTTCCGACAGTAGTAAAACAATGACCGACGAGGTTTTGTACGATTACGGCAACTATCAAAATAGAGGCGCACTTGTCGTTTGCAAGTGTAACAAAATTTCCGCAGAAAAGAACTACTAGATTTTACCTAGGTAAAACTTGTGAGAAAATTTATAATATTAGCAAGTGTGATTCTGTATCAGTCTAGGTGTTTCAGAGTGATCCAGAATCGGAATTAAAGTCTGATCAATTCGTGTTGCCGTCGGGTAAACTTTATCGCGAAGAATCTATCCATGATCAGATGAAACAGGTGGCGCTAAAATATACCATTGTCGATTTACAAATCGACATAGATGCATTGCTGAATAAATGTTTTACAATCTCGTCTGTGGCTGCTTGTGTCGCTGGACAAAACAATTCAAGGCGCCCAACACCAAGAGGATTTGTCGATGATATATAGCGTTTCGGCACCAAAAGGTGTCTTTGCGTCCAGGGAATGTGCAAACTTACCAAATGTGATCACGATCGGTACGATCGTTAGCTACTACGACGATGATTTGCCCCAGTTTACTCATCTCAGATATTCGATGCTTGCATATGCATCAATAAACCCATTGTCGGTGATTAACCGATTTCCAGACGGCGCTGTTAGAGTCGCCACGGACTAATTTTATATACTTAAATTAAAAATAGATCTTTTGAAAAATCTTCGAATGATGCATACTGACTGCGCTGCTCTATGGGGTCATTGGAGAATAAAAAATGAACGAATGCGTAATTATTCTGAATTTGTAGATTATACACCTTATTGTGTGTATTACTGCAAAGATAAATTATCACAGTCGTCATCGGCACCATCGGTTCATGATCCCATTTCACGACATAAAAAGGTTTATCTTAATGGTCCTGGTGGTTTTGGTAAAACCAGGGAGATGAGACAGACGGATGTTAGCGCCACTACTCATCACGGCTTCTGTCGATGGAGCTGTGGAGCGTGGACCACAACAGGAATGGGTAAGAAATATTATATTCCTAAAATCATCATTTGGGACGAAATATATACTGTGTCCAAAGGCGCGTTAAAATGATTTTGGTTGGTTGTGGAAGAAATCAACGACGATTATTATGTGCGGCGATCAAGGACAATCTCCTCCGATTACAAGAGAATCACCACACAACTGGCTGAGGGATCACGTCGACGTTTACGAGGAATGTTGATAGATCACCGATCCAGCGATGAATCACTGAGGGAGCTAAAAGCGTTAATTAGACTCAGCCGGACAAGATTCAATGTGAGATAATGCGCTGTGCCATTCCAGAAACGGCGATCGATGCCTTCTGGAACTTATGGCGCCCTAATGATCTGATAGTTGCATCCAGAAAAATAGTTCGCGATTCGATTCGATGTAGACTATTTGAGCTTCATGAGGAAAGATTTCCAACGTTGGCAGTTCCATTATGTTATCGTCCAGACGATACCCGTCCACAGAATATTGACGTTGAGATTCCAAGAAGGGCGATCCAGCAAACGCTCGTTCTTAATGATATCATTGATGTTTCCGTGGAGGTTGTTGAGCGGGCTCTGGCACAACAAGCACAATGCTGGACTCTAGGATATGCAATAACAATTTACTCATCGCAGGGACTAACAATCTCAGATACTAATGTTCGGATTGTCTACGATCATGTTGAATGGTCAAATGTAGTGTATCTGGCAGTATCGAAAGTTACAAAAATGTCTCAGCTGTGGTACTGTCTACAGTTCCAAGATGGTTTATAATCAACCTCAGGTGGGATCCGCCACCAAATTTCCCTGCAAGCTAAAGAAAAAAACTGGCTATCAGTGAGGTGACAAAAGAAATAAACGCGAGTTTAATCTTGATGCTGAATTTATCATGACGTTGAAGCAACGATAAAAAAAGCGGTGCGTCTGCTGTAACACAATAAATTGTGGGACTATTTTCCTAATGACTTACGACTATTTATCATGGACAGAATCGTTAGTAGGCGAGGCCCCTTACGCGAAAATGTCGCGCTGACATGTCTCGAGTGTAAATGACGTCGGGGCGCTAGTCCCCTGGCGCTTGTGCCATGATGCGCTAGCAAATCCAACCTGGTGGTAATTGTCTATTTTCAGGAATTACCTGTAATTGTTCACGGACAAATCCACGTTGTGGAACCGCCGAATCTAGTCTGTAGATTGCAGGCCGGCCTGTAGAACTTACCACGTTGGAAATTTTATGTGTGGTTACACTCCAGATAGGATCGGTTGCTCTTTTTTTAACCTCCCTCAAGTTCGCCAGGTTCATATAAATACCCGATTGTCACGTTGTTGTATAGCACTGGTCTCACTTGCGAGTCGCACAGCTTAGCAGGTATGTGTTTCTTTGCGATTGCATCGACGGGTTTCTTAGCAATTCCACTCGTGATTTCGTTCTTTAACGCTGCTATCACGTGCGGTAGTCTCGCGACTCATTCAGGAGATCTGTCCTTGCTCAGTAATTCCTGGGTGTACTGACGTCCAAATAATTGCTCAACGATTGCCTGATCACGATGTGTGACGGCATGTCCTCGTCTGATTTCAACGTTATGTCATTGCATCAGCGATGTTACCCATCCCCCAAGAAATTCTTTGCCAGAATCAACCTGTAGCAACTGTGGCCATCGTAAAGGTCCACGCGAGTAAATTCGTTCAAACGTGGATGCGACTCCAGTTGCTGTTTCAGTCGATAGCGGTTCCGCTTTCTTGTATCTGCTTGCAACGTCGACGACCGTCAACGCGTATTTGTGTGTGCGCGAACGACTCTGTCGCTTACGTGTGTGCCAGAGATAACGTCATGTGTTAAAAACAAAATATCTGCCTCATGAACTTCGTTGCGAGTGCTGACATCAAACCGTCCATGTTGAATCGTTTTAGGCGGCGGAAGATAAATTTGCCATATTGCCTGTCCGGACAACCACTCTGCGGCAACACCACGCGAGACACCTACAGCATCGGCGAGTTTGCTAATCGCTGCTGTACCTTTCAACTACCCTCTTGGACTATAATAAATCGATTCCATTATTAATTACGCGTCACTTAATTGCCCAGCACCCACCGCTAACTTACCAATCACAGCCGATCTTATCAACAAGTTGGCGAGCGATTCTCGCATGTTTTATTATTTATCAACTTCAGCGTATGGGTCAACTTGACATCAGCGATATGTCGTTGTTGCAGATCTTTAATTTTATACGCGACGTCATGAGCATGAGCACGTCATGAGCATGGCACGCTTGATCAATCCCATTTACTGGAAATTCGCCTGGTTTTGGTTGATTTTGTTTTCGTGAAGTCCGATATCAAGTCGTGTTCCAGGACCTCAGTAATTATATCCAGGAAGATGTTTTTCTCCCGGGTACTTAGCCAATAATATTCCTGGTAATCTCCCGAGCGCCGCATCAATGTTACCGCCAGCGACCGTTGGTCGCTCGTCGCCGCTCACAAACTTATTTTTTTTGTGCCACATTTTACACACTTGCCTGTAAGTACTCGCCTGTTATTCCTTGTCTTTGTTGCTCTTAGCCCAGTTGTATCCGTGACAGCCTTGCATCGAACACAATACAGATTCATGATTATAAATAATACATATTCCTACAGTATGAACGTGACTGACTTTTCAGCGACACGCGCGCAAGCACCCGTCAAGCAACAATCAGAGTTACCTAATTGTATTCCAGCCATTATCATTGGTCCGTCTGGGTCTGGTAAAACTCAGTTGTGGCTCAAATGGGACAAACTTTATTTCCTCCGCAGACGACCAACAATGTTATGATGTCCTCAAGGAATTCATTGAAGTTGCAAACGATTCCTTAGAAAACGAGCGTTCCACTGATACGGGTGTTGTTGAATTTATCACCGACATCTTCAATGAAACACCGTTGGTCGAAGATCTTGATGGTAGTTTTAATAATGTTGTGGTTTACAATGATGTCATGCTTGACAAACAAACAAATCCAGCCAGAAAAAAATAGTTGTCATTTACTTTTTCACAGCAGTACGCTCAGATCCCTAAAGTGATCAGAGATAACTGTAGTCTTTTGCTTATCTTTAACGGCGTTGATACACATACACTGGGAAATATTCGTCAGACTTGGTGTCCCGGTGACACGGATATAAATAAGTTTAAAAACTTTTTGCACATGTTCAGAGAACTCCACATGGATTCATTACAATCAGTTTTGATCCAGAAACACACTATCGCAATTGGTCTCGATAAAATCTTTGGTTGAGCAACCTGTATACTAAAATGCGTTATTGTTTTCCTGCTTCAGTGAAATGGTTGTCGACCCCGGTGGGGGGAAGGTCTGGTCACCATACAAAGCTTGGATTGGCTTTTGGCAATTAAGAAATCGACATTTTCCAAGGCCCAAATTGTAGGGGGAGCTTTGGGGGGGGGGGTCACCCACCCACCCCCAAATTTCGGCTGACCAATGTACTTTTAATATAATTTCGAAGTATTAAAAGATACGTACGACCCGTGACTGCTTTGAAATGTTACAAACATATAAAAACAGAAAGTCACGCACATGTTTTGATCGGTAAATTTCTTGTCTTAGTACTGGCCAATACGTGAGCAAACGTTGTGCATCACAGTATTGATATTTGGAGTTTTCATTTCAAATAAAGATAGCGTCTCTTTAAATCATCTGTTAAAAGCATATACTTTTAACAACAAAAGAAAGTCAAAAGACACACAATATTTGTCAGCACATGATATTAAATGGTCGAATCATTACAATGTTATTTTTGTAAAAAAAAAACAAAACAAAAAAAAAATGAAATATTAAACTATAATATAAATGTAATTCCATCGGTAATCAGGAATGTTCGACTGCTTCTTTAGCTACTTTCTCTAGAGTGTGCCTCCTCCATTTGCCAACTCTGTCCACTATATGACTCCTTCATCTATCATGGATCGTTACTGCGTTTTCTTTAATGGTCCCTATATAATAAATTAAACGTACACTAAACAGTTCACAAGTGCACACCGATGTCATAAAGATATGCAACATTCATTTTGGGTTATCAGGTGTCACACTGATACATACAATATTCAAGTTTCTAATTGTATAGCAGCATAATGTTATATAATGTTCAGCGTCGATTCGTGTAGTAGCATATTGTTATATACAATAGTCAAGTATCTATTGCGTAGTAACATACTGTTGCATACAATAGTCAAGCAATTATTGCTTAGTAGCATACTGTTATATACAATAGTCACGCATCTATTTGTGACAAGAGATAATTTAAGTAAGAATGTTGCAAACGATTCAAAGAGACTAGAACACACCACGTGTTAAGAATAAACCGCGTGTTCAGAAGTACAATCGCTGTTTTAAAATATCAAAACATTCAGCCCCCCCCCCCAGTCCTGTACAACATCAGTTAGGTTCTAACATATGAAGCATTAAAAAAAGATTCCTCGCTAAGTGTTATAATTCTAAGACTGATACGGTACTTCAGAATCAACATATAAAGAAAACAGTAAATGATATAATAAGGACTGGTGGCGCAGTAATCAGATATGTACTCCCACATACCAAATATTATGGCTGTGCCTTTAAAGAGCCTGAGAAACAAGTACAAAATTTAATCAAAGTTAGTCCATTTCAGAATGACCCAGTGAAGAATAACAGTATAGTAATCATTGAGATCCCCCACGTAACAAAGACTGTGACTGTACCATAAGGTGCTTGAGAAATTTACCCCAAAAGTTACCCCAAGGTTGTCCATGCCAGAATGACCTAATGATGAGTGATGGTGTGTGTGTGTGTGTGTGTGTGTGTGTGTGTGATTTGGATTTTTTAAAGTAGCTTTGACAACTTTTTACACATATCGCTACGATGCAGCATCATGTTCCACCCAATGACATTATCCTGACACCAGCCCAACCAGTCCAAACACTAACCTCTTAACGCTGAGAGCCCAGCGAGGCAGCTGTTAATACCATTTTAGTAAGTCCTTGGTATGTCTCGGCCAAGGTTCGAACCCGCGAACTCCCGCATCCGAAGCGGATGCTGTAACCACTAGGCAACCGGAGTGATGGTGTAGTAATCATAGAGATACTCACTTATACCAGATAGTATGACTGTACAATAAACAGCCCGAAATATAAGTCTAAGTCCATGTCTCAAGGACATATTAAAGGGTATTGGATTAGAAATTATACAAATACTGGTGTTTAACAAATATCGTGACTGCATCACGAAGACACCCCCCCCCCGGGCCAATTGGTACTAAAAGGTATCCTAAGTCAGTAAAGTGTGAAATATATATGCAGAACACATGATGACGCAGTACAAAATGCAACTCGTCACCAAATTTTAAACTAACTGGAAACAATAATTCCAGCTCAAGGTGGAATGCTGATGACTTATACAGGGTTGATAACCATGTCAAGCATTCAGAGGCAAAAAGGTGGTGACATCCATTTTCTTTCCATGTACACTGTTCAAGAACTTTCATTGGGCTGAACGATTCTGAATTTGCAATCAGCTATAAAGTAGACTATTGAGGCGTAACATACTACTCTCAGAAATGCTGCTCTCGGTCGGAGCCTCTTTTTTCTTCGCATATCCTATTAAAGAAATTCATTAAGATTTTGCAGTCGATAACTTAGCATATTTATTTCTCATTCATCCTTTGTAAAACTATTGCAAATAAGACATGTTGTGTCATTCGTTTTTGGGTTATAAGCTAAATTATATATGTCTATCACCATACCATTACAAATGCTGACAACTTGCTTGAAATCATGGGCGCCCGCAGGATTTTTTGCAAGGGGAGGGGTCAGGACTTTGTGCGGGGGTGGGGGTGGGGTCAGGATTTGGGGGGGGGGGCAGTCAGTCACGGCCGGGGGAGTTAGTGTAAGAAGCAGTCTGAAACTAAAGCTAATATTTATTAAGCGTTTTGAACAGAATCTTTTGACATATTTTCAGCTTCATTTGCATGATTAAACTTGTCGGAATATATATATATATATATATAT
>JAECUM010031690.1:0-21768 GCA_016617855.1 Megalonaias nervosa
TGTTCATTCAGATTCAGAATGACATTGTGAGTTTAATGCCATTTTCCAACAATAACAACAAAAAATATATTTGCCAGTTTTAGATACATGTTACCTTACAGTACCTTCGGTTCCTTGATTTTCAGTCAACACACACACACACACACACTCTCTCTCTCTCTCTCTCTCTCTCTCTCTCTCTCTCTCTCTCTCTTCTGTATGCATATACACAGGAGATTTTAGTGCAGACGTATGTGAGTTTGAAATATTCACATGTCAGATCTTAATTTGCAATACTTTGATACATCTAGTCCACAATCGCTAGCTCACACTTCCTTTTATTATCGGATTGATCATTTAGATTGGTTTTATGAGGTTTAATGCCATTTTGCAGCACATGATTGGCTATGCATGAACGCTAAATTGATACACTTTGGATGAAATGATGCAAATATTGTACTTGTACAGACATCTGCATACATATACCACGCAAACTAGACCAACAAGTGGAGCTCCGCTTCTTTTCTTTTCTCTGACACTACCGCTAATGTCAGGGGGATATAAAAGAAGAAAAAGCAGAGATCTGTTTGTTGGTCTAAAACACAAACGTGCATCTACATACATGTATTTAAATAGTATCACATCAAGTGCTAAATTCATAAACATAAGATAAAGCTACATACTTACAAACACACATGCATACCGTTTACATGCGAGATGAAGTGGGCAAAAGAGGAGATATGATGCGAAGAAGTGACATTATAACAAACCTACTTCTGGTTCAAATTTTACCAGTGCACAGAATATTCCTGGCCATAGGACACAATTAATTTTACTATATATTCTCTACATTTGTTTCTCAGTACTGAACTCTCCACTGTGTGACAATCAATACAAATCATATATTAATCTAAAATACCTTCAAAGATGACTTCACGGTGAAGTTCTTGTCAAGGGTTGACCTGTATTTGTTTGAGAGGCTGAATTGTAAACAAAACACCGTGTAATGGAACACGGATTTCACTTCCGGATCGTCACCAAGGCCGCCGAAATACACACAGACAACCACACCATAAGCTCATATTCTCAAGAATAAACAATAAACTTTAAATCCCTACCAAAAATGCACCACCAAAACTCTTCTATCACCACCAAAATGAGAGAATAAAAAATGTTCTAAAAATAGACTACAACTACATAAACTGGAAGTACTAACTGTGACCCGATTCCTCCTCCAAAGCTGCATTTGTCAATAAATCGAACAAGGTCGGATCCATAAGCAGCGGTTATTCTCTTGCATTTCAATAAAATGCTAAATCAGATTTGGAGGTTTTCTTTAATTGACTTGGTACCTCACCTAAGTGAGGCTTCAAACAATGGTCTATAGACTCATTAAATGTTCCTCTCCACGGTAATCTTTAGTAAAAGGCGAAAGATTAATACGATGTGAAGAGAAACCAGAGTAATCATTATACCTTCACGCTTTATTTTGAAGAGAAATAGTTTGAACTGTCCAACTGCTTTTGTAAAAGACTATAGTGCAATGGTGATGTCTACAAAGATACAAAAGCTCACAGTTTTCAATGTACAGTGTCATTTTGTCATTTAGTATTTTGAATTTCAATGAAACCCAATTGTTTTCCTTATATTGGTAGAAAAGATACTAATTAGTATTTATATATTTCTTGTCGTGGAAATGGCAGGGGGACTTAATTTGACAGTTAAAGGGATGTAATCCACATTGAGACGATCTTCGTTAGATGCTCGATTAATCGAGATGGAGTAAAACTACCTATTTATACATCAAGAAAAGACTAATAAATTTGGAACAAAAATAATAGATGTTTTATTCATATAGGAAATCAAAATTTCCCTGAAGACAAAAATTCCATTTTAGATTAATGCGACGTGTGGATGCTTCAGATGTTTGGGATATCGTTTGTCTTCTCCGAGGAGAGCACTGTAGACGTGAAACCTGGTACTAGCAAAGTAGAGTAGGTTATACCAAGCTTAGACCATTAACTGTCTTTATTGCATTTGTCACAATTACAGTGGGTGGTCCACGCATGATTAAGTAATGATTCAGACATGTTTAGCTGCCGTTAATGAACTCGAGTGGCAATTATTACTTCTGGGTCACTAGACACAAAAGTAGTCCCAGTCTATATTTAGAGCATTGTTTCCTTTCTCGTTTCGGTGGGTGGTACGTAGCTTAGATTTAGGCTTTTGGGGTATAGATTTAAGGAAAATTAAATTGAGAATTCTTTGTAAAATGAGGATCATTGAGATTCTCTTCCTACTGCTAGAACTGCTTTTCTTTTTGATCCAACTCGCAAAATGCCACATAACATCTTCCCATGTTGTTGTTGTTGTGGGCCTAACGCCATTTTTCAGGACATGATAGGTTATACATGACGGCCAGTATAACTAGTGGAGGTAGAAACTGGACAAAACCTCGGGAAGAGCCACCGACACACGGGAGGCTACTGGCAACCTTTCTCGTATGCACACATAGGCCGAGCCCGAGACTCGAACCACGTGGATGGAGATGAGATGGCAGTGATTGGTAAAGTCGAGCGCTTTACAACACTTGGCTATCCGGGATCCAGTTTTTTCCATGTAGTTTTGAATTAGCAGTTAAAGCCTCAGTACTTCCGCGTAAAGTCTTCACTTGTTGTAAGATATGTCACCTGTTGTGATACATCGCCGGCTTTGAAAATTATTTTCTCTCGGAAACGTGCCATGCGGGTTTCATAGATTTGTATGTTTTGAGTTTAAATGAACGCAGCCTCTGTTACGATCCATCAAAAACAAAAGTAATACAAAACGTTTGTAAGTAGCAACACAGATTTCGTTTAGAGATTTTCAATCACAAATACATAAACGTACCTAGAAAGACCAGGCCCCCAAAACTGTCTATTAACACTTGCTGGTACTCTTTGACATCTGAATGGTTTTAAGATTGTTCTTGGTGAAATATTTTTAAGCAGGCGTCGTCAAAATCTTTTCCATGATGTTGTTTCGTCTGTTTTGCTTTAATTTGGTTTCGTTAGATGCCTCATGGAACAAGCTGACAAGCTTTGATCTTTATTGCATATGTAAAGCCAAGGTAATAAGCCCAATCCAAAGACTTTATTAAGTTCTCAGAAATTAGGTCGAAGTTGAAAAAAAAAAAAAAAAGCATCGCACATGCTTATAGGTAGAGGAAAATTGATGAGCAAATAACAACAAGCTAAAAAACCCAACCATGTTGCCACTTTAACATGGCTGTATGCTTAGACTGCTTTCGGTTCGTTGATTTTCAATCCACACACACACACACACACACACACACACACACACACACACACACACACTGTTGATTCAGATTCAGAATGACATTGTGAGTTTAATGCCATTTTCCAACAATAACAACAAAAAATATATCTTGCCAGTTTTAGATACATGTTACCTTACAGTACCTTCGGTTCCTTGATTTTCAGTCAACACACACACACACACTCTCTCTCTCTCTCTCTCTCTCTCTCTCTCTCTCTCTCCCTTCTGTATGCATATACACAGGAGATTTTAGTGCAGACGTATGTGAGTTTGAAATATTCACTTGTCAGATCTTAATTTGCAATACTTTGATACATCTAGTCCACAATCGCTAGCTCACACTTCCTTTTATTATCGGATTGATCATTTAGATTGGTTTTATGAGGTTTAATGCCATTTTGCAGCACATGATTGGCTATGCATGAACGCTAAATTGATACACTTTGGATGAAAAGATGCAAATATTGTACTTGTACAGACATCTGCATACATATACCACGCAAACTAGACCAACAAGTGGAGCTCCGCTTCTTTTCTTTTCTCTGACACTACCGCTAATGTCAGGGGGATATAAAAGAAGAAAAAGCAGAGATCTGTTTGTTGGTCTAAAACACAAACGTGCATCTACATACATGTATTTAAATAGTATCACATCAAGTGCTAAATTCATAAACATAAGATAAAGCTACATACTTACAAACACACATGCATACCGTTTACATGCGAGATGAAGTGGGCAAAAGAGGAGATATGATGCGAAGAAGTGACATTATAACAAACCTACTTCTGGTTCAAATTTTACCAGTGCACAGAATATTCCTGGCCATAGGACACAATTAATTTTACTATATATTCTCTACATTTGTTTCTCAGTACTGAACTCTCCACTGTGTGACAATCAATACAAATCATATATTAATCTAAAATACCTTCAAAGATGACTTCACGGTGAAGTTCTTGTCAAGGGTTGACCTGTATTTGTTTGAGAGGCTGAATTGTAAACAAAACACCGTGTAATGGAACACGGATTTCACTTCCGGATCGTCACCAAGGCCGCCGAAATACACACAGACAACCACACCATAAGCTCATATTCTCAAGAATAAACAATACCTTTAAATCCCTACCAAAAATGCACCACCAAAACTCTTCTATCACCACCAAAATGAGAGAATAAAAAATGTTCTAAAAATAGACTACAACTACATAAACTGGAAGTACTAACTGTGACCCGATTCCTCCTGCAAAGCTGCATTTGTCAATAAATCGAACAAGGTCAAGATCCATAAGCAGCGGTTATTCTCTTGCATTTGAATAAAATGCTAAATCAGATTTGGAGGTTTTCTTTAATTGACTTGGTACCTCACCTAAGTGAGGCTTCAAACAATGGTCTATAGACTCATTAAATGTTCCTCTCCACGGTAATCTTTAGTAAAAGGCGAAAGATTAATACGATGTGAAGAGAAACCAGAGTAATCATTATACCTTCACGCTTTATTTTGAAGAGAAATAGTTTGAACTGTCCAACTGCTTTTGTAAAAGACTATAGTGCAATGGTGATGTCTACAAAGATACAAAAGCTCACAGTTTTCAATGTACAGTGTCATTTTGTCATTTAGTATTTTGAATTTCAATGAAACCCAATTGTTTTCCTTATATTGGTAGAAAAGATACTAATTAGTATTTATATATTTCTTGTCGTGGAAATGGCAGGGGGACTTAATTTGACAGTTAAAGGGATGTAATCCACATTGAGACGATCTTCGTTAGATGCTCGATTAATCGAGATGGAGTAAAACTACCTATTTATACATCAGGAAAAGACTAATAAATTTGGAACAAACATAATAGGTGTTTTATTCATATAGGAAATCAAAATTTCCCTGAAGACAAAAATTCCATTTTAGTTTAATGCGACGTGTGGATGCTTCAGATGTTTGGGATATCGTTTGTCTTCTCCGAGGAGAGCACTGTAGACGTGAAACCTGGTACTAGCAAAGTAGAGTAGGTTATACCAAGCTTAAACCATTAACTGTCTTTATTGTATTTGTCACAATTACAGTGGGTGGTCCACGCATGATTAAGTAATGATTCAGACATGTTTAGCTGCCGTTAATGAACTCGAGTGGCAATTATTACTTCTGGGTCACTAGACACAAAAGTAGTCCCAGTCTATATTTAGAGCATTGTTTCCTTTCTCGTTTCGGTGGTGGTACGTAGCTTAGATTTAGGCTTTTGGGGTATAGATTTAAGGAAAATTAAATTGAGAATTCTTTGTAAAATGAGCATCATTGAGATTCTCTTCCTACTGCTAGAACTGCTTTTCTTTTTGATCCAACTCGCAAAATGCCACATAACATCTTCCCATGTTGTTGTTGTTGTGGGCCTAACGCCATTTTTCAGGACATGATAGGCTATACATGACGGCCAGTATAACTAGTGGAGGTAGAAACTGGACAAAACCTCGGGAAGAGCCACCGACACACGGGAGGCTACTGGCAACCTTTCTCGTATGCACACATAGGCCGAGCCCGAGACCCGAACCACGTGGATGGAGATGAGATGGCAGTGATTGGTAAAGTCGAGCGCTTTACAACACTTGGCCATCCGGGATCCCGTTTTTTCCATGTAGTTTTGAATTAGCAGTTAAAGCCTCAATACTTCCGCGTAAATTCTTCACTTGTTTTAACATATGTCACCTGTAGTGATACATCGCCGGCTTTGAAAATTATTTTCTCTCGGAAACGTGCCATGCGGGTTTCATAGATTTGTATGTTTTGAGTTTAAATGAACGCAGCCTCTGTTACGATCCATCAAAAACAAAAGTAATACAAAACATATGTAAGTAACAACACAGATTTCGTTTAGAGATTTTCAATCACAAATACATAAACGTAGCTAGAAAGACCAGGCCCCCAAAACTGTCTATTAACATTTGCTGGTACTCTTTGACATCTGAATGGTTTTAAGATTGTTCTTGGTGAAATATTTTTAAGCAGGCGTCGTCAAAATCTTTTCCATGATGTTGTTTCGTCTGTTTTGCTTTAATTTGGTTTCGTTAGATGCCTCATGGAACAAGCTGTGAAGCTTTGATCTTTATTGCATATGTAAAGCCAAGGTAATAAGCCCAATCCAAAGACTTTATTAAGTTCTCAGAAATTAGGTCGAAGTTGAAAAAAAAAAAAAAAAAGCATCGCACATGCTTATAGGTAGAGGAAAATTGATGAGCAAATAATAACAAGCTAAAAACCCAACCATGTTGCCACTTTAACATGGCTGTATGCTTAGACTGCTTTCGGTTCGTTGATTTTCAATCCACACACACACACACACACACACACACAGACAACACAAAAAGACACACACACACACACACACACACACACACACATATACAAACACTGTTCATTCAGATTCAGAATGACATTGTGAGTTTAATGCCATTTTCCAACAATAACAACAAAAAATATATTTGCCAGTTTTAGATACATGTTACCTTACAGTACCTTCGGTTCCTTGATTTTCAGTCAACACACACACACACACACACTCTCTCTCTCTCTCTCTCTCTCTCTCTCTCTCTCTCTCTCTCTCTCTCTCTCTTTCTCTCTCTTCTGTATGCATATACACAGGAGATTTTAGTGCAGACGTATGTGAGTTTGAAATATTCACTTGTCAGATCTTAATTTGCAATACTTTGATACATCTAGTCCACAATCGCTAGCTCACACTTCCTTTTATTATCGGATTGATCATTTAGATTGGTTTTATGAGGTTTAATGCCATTTTGCAGCACATGACTGGCTATGCATGAACGCTAAATTGATACACTTTGGATGAAAATATGCAAATATTGTACTTGTACAGACATCTGCATACATATACCACGAAAACTAGACCAACAAGTAGATCTCCACTTCTTTTCTTTTCTCTGACACTACCGCTAATGTCAGGGGGATATAAAAGAAGAAAAAGCAGAGATCTACTTGTTGGTCTAAAACACAAACGTGCATCTACATACATGTATTTAAATAGTATCACATCAAGTGCTAAATTCATAAACATAAGATAAAGCTACATACTTACAAACACACATGCATACCGTTTACATGCGAGATAAAGTGGGCAAAAGAGGAGATATGATGCGAAGAAGTGACATTATAACAAACCTACTTCTGGTTCAAAATTTACCAGCGCACAGAATATTCCTGGCCATAGGACACAATTAATTTTACTATATATTCTTTACATTTGTTTCTCAGTACTGAACTCTCCACTGTGTGACAATCAATACAAATCATATATTAATCTAAAATACCTTCAAAGATGACTTCACGGTGAAGTTCTTGTCAAGGGTTGACCTGTATTTGTTTGAGAGGCTGAATTGTAAACAAAACACCGTGTAATGGAACACGGATTTCACTTCCGGATCGTCACCAAGGCCGCCGAAATACACACAGACAACCACACCATAAGCTCATATTCTCAAGAATAAACAATAAACTTTAAATCCCTACCAAAAATGCACCACCAAAACTCTTCTATCACCACCAAAATGAGAGAATAAAAAATGTTCTAAAAATAGACTACAACTACATAAACTGGAAGTACTAACTGTGACCCGATTCCTCCTCCAAAGCTGCATTTGTCAATAAATCGAACAAGGTCGGATCCATAAGCAGCGGTTATTCTCTTGCATTTCAATAAAATGCTAAATCAGATTTGGAGGTTTTCTTTAATTGACTTGGTACCTCACCTAAGTGAGGCTTCAAACAATGGTCTATAGACTCATTAAATGTTCCTCTCCACGGTAATCTTTAGTAAAAGGCGAAAGATTAATACGATGTGAAGAGAAACCAGAGTAATCATTATACCTTCACGCTTTATTTTGAAGAGAAATAGTTTGAACTGTCCAACTGCTTTTGTAAAAGACTATAGTGCAATGGTGATGTCTACAAAGATACAAAAGCTCACAGTTTTCAATGTACAGTGTCATTTTGTCATTTAGTATTTTGAATTTCAATGAAACCCAATTGTTTTCCTTATATTGGTAGAAAAGATACTAATTAGTATTTATATATTTCTTGTCGTGGAAATGGCAGGGGGACTTAATTTGACAGTTAAAGGGATGTAATCCACATTGAGACGATCTTCGTTAGATGCTCGATTAATCGAGATGGAGTAAAACTACCTATTTATACATCAAGAAAAGACTAATAAATTTGGAACAAAAATAATAGATGTTTTATTCATATAGGAAATCAAAATTTCCCTGAAGACAAAAATTCCATTTTAGATTAATGCGACGTGTGGATGCTTCAGATGTTTGGGATATCGTTTGTCTTCTCCGAGGAGAGCACTGTAGACGTGAAACCTGGTACTAGCAAAGTAGAGTAGGTTATACCAAGCTTAGACCATTAACTGTCTTTATTGCATTTGTCACAATTACAGTGGGTGGTCCACGCATGATTAAGTAATGATTCAGACATGTTTAGCTGCCGTTAATGAACTCGAGTGGCAATTATTACTTCTGGGTCACTAGACACAAAAGTAGTCCCAGTCTATATTTAGAGCATTGTTTCCTTTCTCGTTTCGGTGGTGGTACGTAGCTTAGATTTAGGCTTTTGGGGTATAGATTTAAGGAAAATTAAATTGAGAATTCTTTGTAAAATGAGCATCATTGAGATTCTCTTCCTACTGCTAGAACTGCTTTTCTTTTTGATCCAACTCGCAAAATGCCACATAACATCTTCCCATGTTGTTGTTGTTGTGGGCCTAACGCCATTTTTCAGGACATGATAGGTTATACATGACGGCCAGTATAACTAGTGGAGGTAGAAACTGGACAAAACCTCGGGAAGAGCCACCGACACACGGGAGGCTACTGGCAACCTTTCTCGTATGCACACATAGGCCGAGCCCGAGACCCGAACCACGTGGATGGAGATGAGATGGCAGTGATTGGTAAAGTCGAGCGCTTTACAACACTTGGCTATCCGGGATCCAGTTTTTTCCATGTAGTTTTGAATTAGCAGTTAAAGCCTCAATACTTCCGCGTAAATTCTTCACTTGTTTTAACATATGTCACCTGTTGTGATACATCGCCGGCTTTGAAAATTATTTTCTCTCGGAAACGTGCCATGCGGGTTTCATAGATTTGTATGTTTTGAGTTTAAATGAACGCAGCCTCTGTTACGATCCATCAAAAACAAAAGTAATACAAAACATATGTAAGTAACAACACAGATTTCGTTTAGAGATTTTCAATCACAAATACATAAACGTAGCTAGAAAGACCAGGCCCCCAAAACTGTCTATTAACATTTGCTGGTACTCTTTGACATCTGAATGGTTTTAAGATTGTTCTTGGTGAAATATTTTTAAGCAGGCGTCGTCAAAATCTTTTCCATGATGTTGTTTCGTCTGTTTTGCTTTAATTTGGTTTCGTTAGATGCCTCATGGAACAAGCTGTGAAGCTTTGATCTTTATTGCATATGTAAAGCCAAGGTAATAAGCCCAATCCAAAGACTTTATTAAGTTCTCAGAAATTAGGTCGAAGTTGAAAAAAAAAAAAAAAAGCATCGCACATGCTTATAGGTAGAGGAAAATTGATGAGCAAATAACAACAAGCTAAAAAACCCAACCATGTTGCCACTTTAACATGGCTGTATGCTTAGACTGCTTTCGGTTCGTTGATTTTCAATCCACACACACACACACACACACACACACACACACACACACACACACACACACACACACATATACAAACACTGTTCATTCAGATTCAGAATGACATTGTGAGTTTAATGCCATTTTCCAACAATAACAACAAAAAATATATCTTGCCAGTTTTAGATACATGTTACCTTACAGTACCTTCGGTTCCTTGATTTTCAGTCAACACACACACACACACTCTCTCTCTCTCTCTCTCTCTCTCTCTCTCTCTCTCTGTATGCATATACACAGGAGATTTTAGTGCAGACGTATGTGAGTTTGAAATATTCACTTGTCAGATCTTAATTTGCAATACTTTGATACATCTAGTCCACAATCGCTAGCTCACACTTCCTTTTATTATCGGATTGATCATTTAGATTGGTTTTATGAGGTTTAATGCCATTTTGCAGCACATGATTGGCTATGCATGAACGCTAAATTGATACACTTTGGATGAAAATATGCAAATATTGTACTTGTACAGACATCTGCATACATATACCACGCAAACTAGACCAACAAATAGAGCTCCGCTTCTTTTCTTTTCTCTGACACTACCGCTAATGTCAGGGGGATATAAAAGAAGAAAAAGCAGAGATCTACTTGTTGGTCTAAAACACAAACGTGCATCTACATACATGTATTTAAATAGTATCACATCAAGTGCTAAATTCATAAACCTAAGATAAAGCTACATACTTACAAACACACATGCATACCGTTTACATGCGAGATAAAGTGGGCAAAAGAGGAGATATGATGCGAAGAAGTGACATTATAACAAACCTACTTCTGGTTCAAAATTTACCAGCGCACAGAATATTCCTGGCCATAGGACACAATTAATTTTACTATATATTCTCTACATTTGTTTCTCAGTACTGAACTCTCCACTGTGTGACAATCAATACAAATCATATATTAATCTAAAATACCTTCAAAGATGACTTCACGGTGAAGTTCTTGTCAAGGGTTGACCTGTATTTTTTTGAGAGGCTGAATTGTAAACAAAACACCATGCAATGGAACACGGATTTTACTTCCGGATCATCACCAAGGCCTTATTACTCACTGTGCACTGCCGCCGAAATACACACAGACAACCACACCATAAGCTCATATTCTCAAGAATGAATAAACAATTACCTTTAAATCCCTACCAAAAATGCACCAATAAAACTCTTGTATCACCACCAAAATGAGAGAATAAAAAATGTTCTAAAAATAGACTACAACTACATAAACTGGAAGTACTAACTGTGACCCGATTCCTCCTGCAAAGCTGCATTTGTCAATAAATCGAACAAGGTCAAGATCCATAAGCAGCGGTTATTCTCTTGCATTTGAATAAAATGCTAAATCAGATTTGGAGGTTTTCTTTAATTGACTTGGTACCTCACCTAAGTGAGGCTTCAAACAATGGTCTATAGACTCATTAAATGTTCCTCTCCACGGTAATCTTTAGTAAAAGGCGAAAGATTAATACGATGTGAAGAGAAACCAGAGTAATCATTATACCTTCACGCTTTATTTTGAAGAGAAATAGTTTGAACTGTCCAACTGCTTTTGTAAAGACTATAGTGGAATGGTGATGTCTACAAAGATACAAAAGCTCACAGTTTTCAATGTACAGTGTCATTTTGTCATTTAGTATTTTGAATTTCAATGAAACCCAATTGTTTTCCTTATATTGGTAGAAAAGATACTAATTAGTATTTATATATTTCTTGTCGTGGAAATAATTTGACAGTTAAAGGGATGTAATCCACATTGAGACGATCTTCGTTAGATGCTCGCTTAATCGAGATGGAGTAAAACTACCTATTTATACATCAGGAAAAGACTAATAAATTTGGAACAAAAATAATAGATGTTTTATTCATATAGGAAATCAAAATTTCCCTGAAGACAAAAATTCCATTTTAGATTAATGCGACGTGTGGATGCTTCAGATGTTTGGGATATCGTTTGTCTTCTCCGAGGAGAGCACTGTAGACGTGAAACCTGGTACTAGCAAAGTAGAGTATATTATACCAAGCTTAAACCATTAACTGTCTTTATTGTATTTGTCACAATTACAGTGGGTGGTCCACGCATGATTAAGTAATGATTCAGACATGTTTAGCTGCCGTTAATGAACTCGAGTGGCAATTATTACTTCTGGGTCACTAGACACAAAAGTAGTCCCAGTCTATATTTAGAGCATTGTTTCCTTTCTCGTTTCGGTGGTGGTACGTAGCTTAGATTTAGGCTTTTGGGGTATAGATTTAAGGAAAATTAAATTGAGAATTCTTTGTAAAATGAGCATCATTGAGATTCTCTTCCTACTGCTAGAACTGCTTTTCTTTTTGATCCAACTCGCAAAATGCCACATAACATCTTCCCATGTTGTTGTTGTTGTGGGCCTAACGCCATTTTTCAGGACATGATAGGCTATACATGACGGCCAGTATAACTAGTGGAGGTAGAAACTGGACAAAACCTCGGGAAGAGCCACCGACACACGGGAGGCTACTGGCAACCTTTCTCGTATGCACACATAGGCCGAGCCCGAGACCCGAACCACGTGGATGGAGATGAGATGGCAGTGATTGGTAAAGTCGAGCGCTTTACAACACTTGGCCATCCGGGATCCCGTTTTTTCCATGTAGTTTTGAATTAGCAGTTAAAGCCTCAATACTTCCGCGTAAATTCTTCACTTGTTTTAACATATGTCACCTGTTGTGATACATCGCCGGCTTTGAAAATTATTTTCTCTCGGAAACGTGCCATGCGGGTTTCATAGATTTGTATGTTCTGAGTTTAAATGAACGCAGCCGCTGTTACGATCCATCAAAAACAAAAGTAATACAAAACATATGTAAGTAACAACACAGATTTCGTTTAGAGATTTTCAATCACAAATACATAAACGTAGCTAGAAAGACCAGGCCCCCAAAACTGTCTATTAACATTTGCTGGTACTCTTTGACATCTGAATGGTTTTAAGATTGTTCTTGGTGAAATATTTTTAAGCAGGCGTCGTCAAAATCTTTTCCATGATGTTGTTTCGTCTGTTTTGCTTTAATTTGGTTTCGTTAGATGCCTCATGGAACAAGCTGTGAAGCTTTGATCTTTATTGCATATGTAAAGCCAAGGTAATAAGCCCAATCCAAAGACTTTATTAAGTTCTCAGAAATTAGGTCGAAGTTGAAAAAAAGAAAAAAAAAAGCATCGCACATGCTTATAGGTAGAGGAAAATTGATGAGCAAATAACAACAAGCTAAAAAACCCAACCATGTTGCCACTTTAACATGGCTGTATGCTTAGACTGCTTTCGGTTCGTTGATTTTCAATCCACACACACACACACACACACACACACACACACACACAGACACACACAAAAAGACACACACACACACACACATATACAAACACTGTTCATTCAGATTCAGAATGACATTGTGAGTTTAATGCCATTTTCCAACAATAACAACAAAAAATATATCTTGCCAGTTTTAGATACATGTTACCTTACAGTACCTTCGGTTCCTTGATTTTCAGTCAACACACACACACACACTCTCTCTCTCTCTCTCTCTCTCTCTCTCTCTCTCTCTCTCTTCTGTATGCATATACACAGGAGATTTTAGTGCAGACGTATGTGAGTTTGAAATATTCACTTGTCAGATCTTAATTTGCAATACTTTGATACATCTAGTCCACAATCGCTAGCTCACACTTCCTTTTATTATCGGATTGATCATTTAGATTGGTTTTATGAGGTTTAATGCCATTTTGCAGCACATGACTGGCTATGCATGAACGCTAAATTGATACACTTTGGATGAAAATATGCAAATATTGTACTTGTACAGACATCTGCATACATATACCACGCAAACTAGACCAACAAATAGAGCTCCGCTTCTTTTCTTTTCTCTGACACTACCGCTAATGTCAGGGGGATATAAAAGAAGAAAAAGCAGAGATCTACTTGTTGGTCTAAAACACAAACGTGCATCTACATACATGTATTTAAATAGTATCACATCAAGTGCTAAATTCATAAACATAAGATAAAGCTACATACTTACAAACACACATGCATACCGTTTACATGCGAGATAAAGTGGGCAAAAGAGGAGATATGATGCGAAGAAGTGACATTATAACAAACCTACTTCTGGTTCAAAATTTACCAGCGCACAGAATATTCCTGGCCATAGGACACAATTAATTTTACTATATATTCTTTACATTTGTTTCTCAGTACTGAACTCTCCACTGTGTGACAATCAATACAAATCATATATTAATCTAAAATACCTTCAAAGATGACTTCACGGTGAAGTTCTTGTCAAGGGTTGACCTGTATTTTTTTGAGAGGCTGAATTGTAAACAAAACACCATGCAATGGAACACGGATTTCACTTCCGGATCATCACCAAGGCCTTATTACTCACTGTGCACTGCCGCCGAAATACACACAGACAACCACACCATAAGCTCATATTCTCAAGAATGAATAAACAATTACCTTTAAATCCCTACCAAAAATGCACCAATAAAACTCTTGTATCACCACCAAAATGAGAGAATAAAAAATGTTCTAAAAATAGACTACAACTACATAAACTGGAAGTACTAACTGTGACCCGATTCCTCCTGCAAAGCTGCATTTGTCAATAAATCGAACAAGGTCAAGATCCATAAGCAGCGGTTATTCTCTTGCATTTGAATAAAATGCTAAATCAGATTTGGAGGTTTTCTTTAATTGACTTGGTACCTCACCTAAGTGAGGCTTCAAACAATGGTCTATAGACTCATTAAATGTTCCTCTCCACGGTAATCTTTAGTAAAAGGCGAAAGATTAATACGATGTGAAGAGAAACCAGAGTAATCATTATACCTTCACGCTTTATTTTGAAGAGAAATAGTTTGAACTGTCCAACTGCTTTTGTAAAGACTATAGTGGAATGGTGATGTCTACAAAGATACAAAAGCTCACAGTTTTCAATGTACAGTGTCATTTTGTCATTTAGTATTTTGAATTTCAATGAAACCCAATTGTTTTCCTTATATTGGTAGAAAAGATACTAATTAGTATTTATATATTTCTTGTCGTGGAAATGGCAGGGGACTTAATTTGACAGTTAAAGGGATGTAATCCACATTGAGACGATCTTCGTTAGATGCTCGCTTAATCGAGATGGAGTAAAACTACCTATTTATACATCAGGAAAAGACTAATAAATTTGGAACAAAAATAATAGATGTTTTATTCATATAGGAAATCAAAATTTCCCTGAAGACAAAAATTCCATTTTAGATTAATGCGACGTGTGGATGCTTCAGATGTTTGGGATATCGTTTGTCTTCTCCGAGGAGAGCACTGTAGACGTGAAACCTGGTACTAGCAAAGTAGAGTATATTATACCAAGCTTAAACCATTAACTGTCTTTATTGTATTTGTCACAATTACAGTGGGTGGTCCACGCATGATTAAGTAATGATTCAGACATGTTTAGCTGCCGTTAATGAACTCGAGTGGCAATTATTACTTCTGGGTCACTAGACACAAAAGTAGTCCCAGTCTATATTTAGAGCATTGTTTCCTTTCTCGTTTCGGTGGTGGTACGTAGCTTAGATTTAGGCTTTTGGGGTATAGATTTAAGGAAAATTAAATTGAGAATTCTTTGTAAAATGAGCATCATTGAGATTCTCTTCCTACTGCTAGAACTGCTTTTCTTTTTGATCCAACTCGCAAAATGCCACATAACATCTTCCCATGTTGTTGTTGTTGTGGGCCTAACGCCATTTTTCAGGACATGATAGGCTATACATGGCGGCCAGTATAACTAGTGGAGGTAGAAACTGGACAAAACCTCGGGAAGAGCCACCGACACACGGGAGGCTACTGGCAACCTTTCTCGTATGCACACATAGGCCGAGCCCGAGACCCGAACCACGTGGATGGAGATGAGATGGCAGTGATTGGTAAAGTCGAGCGCTTTACAACACTTGGCCATCCGGGATCCCGTTTTTTCCATGTAGTTTTGAATTAGCAGTGAAAGCCTCAATACTTCCGCGTAAATTCTTCACTTGTTTTAACATATGTCACCTGTTGTGATACATCGCCGGCTTTGAAAATTATTTTCTCTCGGAAACGTGCCATGCGGGTTTCATAGATTTGTATGTTTTGAGTTTAAATGAACGCAGCCGCTGTTACGATCCATCAAAAACAAAAGTAATACAAAACATATGTAAGTAACAACACAGATTTCGTTGAGAGATTTTCAATCACAAATACATAAACGTAGCTAGAAAGACCAGGCCCCCAAAACTGTCTATTAACATTTGCTGGTACTCTTTGACATCTGAATGGTTTTAAGATTGTTCTTGGTGAAATATTTTTAAGCAGGCGTCGTCAAAATCTTTTCCATGATGTTGTTTCGTCTGTTTTGCTTTAATTTGGTTTCGTTAGATGCCTCATGGAACAAGCTGTGAAGCTTTGATCTTTATTGCATATGTAAAGCCAAGGTAATAAGCCCAATCCAAAGACTTTATTAAGTTCTCAGAAATTAGGTCGAAGTTGAAAAAAAGAAAAAAAAAAGCATCACACATGCTTATAGGTAGAGGAAAATTGATGAGCAAATAACAAGCTAAAAAACCCAACCATGTTGCTACTTTAACATGGCTGTATGCTTAGACTGCTTTCGGTTCGTTGATTTTCAATCCACACACACACACACACACACACACACACACACACACACAAAAAGACACACACCCACACACACACACATATACAAACACTGTTCATTCAGATTCAGAATGACATTGTGAGTTTAATGCCATTTTCCAACAATAACAACAAAAAATATATCTTGCCAGTTTTAGATACATGTTACCTTACAGTACCTTCGGTTCCTTGATTTTCAGTCAACACACACACACACACTCTCTCTCTCTCTCTCTCTCTCTCTCTCTCTCTTCTGTATGCATATACACAGGAGATTTTAGTGCAGACGTATGTGAGTTTGAAATATTCACTTGTCAGATCTTAATTTGCAATACTTTGATACATCTAGTCCACAATCGCTAGCTCACACTTCCTTTTATTATCGGATTGATCATTTAGATTGGTTTTATGAGGTTTAATGCCATTTTGCAGCACATGATTGGCTATGCATGAACGCTAAATTGATACACTTTGGATGAAAAGATGCAAATATTGTACTTGTACAGACATCTGCATACATATACCACGCAAACTAGACCAACAAGTGGAGCTCCGCTTCTTTTCTTTTCTCTGACACTACCGCTAATGTCAGGGGGATATAAAAGAAGAAAAAGCAGAGATCTGTTTGTTGGTCTAAAACACAAACGTGCATCTACATACATGTATTTAAATAGTATCACATCAAGTGCTAAATTCATAAACATAAGATAAAGCTACATACTTACAAACACACATGCATACCGTTTACATGCGAGATGAAGTGGGCAAAAGAGGAGATATGATGCGAAGAAGTGACATTATAACAAACCTACTTCTGGTTCAAATTTTACCAGTGCACAGAATATTCCTGGCCATAGGACACAATTAATTTTACTATATATTCTCTACATTTGTTTCTCAGTACTGAACTCTCCACTGTGTGACAATCAATACAAATCATATATTAATCTAAAATACCTTCAAAGATGACTTCACGGTGAAGTTCTTGTCAAGGGTTGACCTGTATTTGTTTGAGAGGCTGAATTGTAAACAAAACACCGTGTAATGGAACACGGATTTCACTTCCGGATCGTCACCAAGGCCGCCGAAATACACACAGACAACCACACCATAAGCTCATATTCTCAAGAATAAACAATAAACTTTAAATCCCTACCAAAAATGCACCACCAAAACTCTTCTATCACCACCAAAATGAGAGAATAAAAAATGTTCTAAAAATAGACTACAACTACATAAACTGGAAGTACTAACTGTGACCCGATTCCTCCTCCAAAGCTGCATTTGTCAATAAATCGAACAAGGTCGGATCCATAAGCAGCGGTTATTCTCTTGCATTTCAATAAAATGCTAAATCAGATTTGGAGGTTTTCTTTAATTGACTTGGTACCTCACCTAAGTGAGGCTTCAAACAATGGTCTATAGACTCATTAAATGTTCCTCTCCACGGTAATCTTTAGTAAAAGGCGAAAGATTAATACGATGTGAAGAGAAACCAGAGTAATCATTATACCTTCACGCTTTATTTTGAAGAGAAATAGTTTGAACTGTCCAACTGCTTTTGTAAAAGACTATAGTGCAATGGTGATGTCTACAAAGATACAAAAGCTCACAGTTTTCAATGTACAGTGTCATTTTGTCATTTAGTATTTTGAATTTCAATGAAACCCAATTGTTTTCCTTATATTGGTAGAAAAGATACTAATTAGTATTTATATATTTCTTGTCGTGGAAATGGCAGGGGGACTTAATTTGACAGTTAAAGGGATGTAATCCACATTGAGACGATCTTCGTTAGATGCTCGATTAATCGAGATGGAGTAAAACTACCTATTTATACATCAGGAAAAGACTAATAAATTTGGAACAAACATAATAGATGTTTTATTCATATAGGAAATCAAAATTTCCCTGAAGACAAAAATTCCATTTTAGATTAATGCGACGTGTGGATGCTTCAGATGTTTGGGATATCGTTTGTCTTCTCCGAGGAGAGCACTGTAGACGTGAAACCTGGTACTAGCAAAGTAGAGTAGGTTATACCAAGCTTAAACCATTAACTGTCTTTATTGTATTTGTCACAATTACAGTGGGTGGTCCACGCATGATTAAGTAATGATTCAGACATGTTTAGCTGCCGTTAATGAACTCGAGTGGCAATTATTACTTCTGGGTCACTAGACACAAAAGTAGTCCCAGTCTATATTTAGAGCATTGTTTCCTTTCTCGTTTCGGTGGTGGTACGTAGCTTAGATTTAGGCTTTTGGGGTATAGATTTAAGGAAAATTAAATTGAGAATTCTTTGTAAAATGAGCATCATTGAGATTCTCTTCCTACTGCTAGAACTGCTTTTCTTTTTGATCCAACTCGCAAAATGCCACATAACATCTTCCCATGTTGTTGTTGTTGTGGGCCTAACGCCATTTTTCAGGACATGATAGGTTATACATGACGGCCAGTATAACTAGTGGAGGTAGAAACTGGACAAAACCTCGGGAAGAGCCACCGACACACGGGAGGCTACTGGCAACCTTTCTCGTATGCACACATAGGCCGAGCCCGAGACTCGAACCACGTGGATGGAGATGAGATGGCAGTGATTGGTAAAGTCGAGCGCTTTACAACACTTGGCTATCCGGGATCCAGTTTTTTCCATGTAGTTTTGAATTAGCAGTTAAAGCCTCAATACTTCCGCGTAAATTCTTCACTTGTTGTAAGATATGTCACCTGTTGTGATACATCGCCGGCTTTGAAAATTATTTTCTCTCGGAAACGTGCCATGCGGGTTTCATAGATTTGTATGTTTTGAGTTTAAATGAACGCAGCCTCTGTTACGATCCATCAAAAACAAAAGTAATACAAAACGTTTGTAAGTAGCAACACAGATTTCGTTTAGAGATTTTCAATCACAAATACATAAACGTACCTAGAAAGACCAGGCCCCCAAAACTGTCTATTAACACTTGCTGGTACTCTTTGACATCTGAATGGTTTTAAGATTGTTCTTGGTGAAATATTTTTAAGCAGGCGTCGTCAAAATCTTTTCCATGATGTTGTTTCGTCTGTTTTGCTTTAATTTGGTTTCGTTAGATGCCTCATGGAACAAGCTGAGAAGCTTTGATCTTTATTGCATATGTAAAGCCAAGGTAATAAGCCCAATCCAAAGACTTTATTAAGTTCTCAGAAATTAGGTCGAAGTTGAAAAAAAAAAAAAAAAGCATCGCACATGCTTATAGGTAGAGGAAAATTGATGAGCAAATAACAACAAGCTAAAAAACCCAACCATGTTGCCACTTTAACATGGCTGTATGCTTAGACTGCTTTCGGTTCGTTGATTTTCAATCCACACACACACACACACACACACACACACACACACACACACACACACTGTTGATTCAGATTCAGAATGACATTGTGAGTTTAATGCCATTTTCCAACAATAACAACAAAAAATATATCTTGCCAGTTTTAGATACATGTTACCTTACAGTACCTTCGGTTCCTTGATTTTCAGTCAACACACACACACACACACTCTCTCTCTCTCTCTCTCTCTCTCTCTCCCTTCTGTATGCATATACACAGGAGATTTTAGTGCAGACGTATGTGAGTTTGAAATATTCACTTGTCAGATCTTAATTTGCAATACTTTGATACATCTAGTCCACAATCGCTAGCTCACACTTCCTTTTATTATCGGATTGATCATTTAGATTGGTTTTATGAGGTTTAATGCCATTTTGCAGCACATGATTGGCTATGCATGAACGCTAAATTGATACACTTTGGATGAAATGATGCAAATATTGTACTTGTACAGACATCTGCATACATATACCACGCAAACTAGACCAACAAGTGGAGCTCCGCTTCTTTTCTTTTCTCTGACACTACCGCTAATGTCAGGGGGATATAAAAGAAGAAAAAGCAGAGATCTGTTTGTTGGTCTAAAACACAAACGTGCATCTACATACATGTATTTAAATAGTATCACATCAAGTGCTAAATTCATAAACATAAGATAAAGCTACATACTTACAAACACACATGCATACCGTTTACATGCGAGATGAAGTGGGCAAAAGAGGAGATATGATGCGAAGAAGTGACATTATAACAAACCTACTTCTGGTTCAAATTTTACCAGTGCACAGAATATTCCTGGCCATAGGACACAATTAATTTTACTATATATTCTCTACATTTGTTTCTCAGTACTGAACTCTCCACTGTGTGACAATCAATACAAATCATATATTAATCTAAAATACCTTCAAAGATGACTTCACGGTGAAGTTCTTGTCAAGGGTTGACCTGTATTTGTTTGAGAGGCTGAATTGTAAACAAAACACCGTGTAATGGAACACGGATTTCACTTCCGGATCGTCACCAAGGCCGCCGAAATACACACAGACAACCACACCATAAGCTCATATTCTCAAGAATAAACAATAAACTTTAAATCCCTACCAAAAATGCACCACCAAAACTCTTCTATCACCACCAAAATGAGAGAATAAAAAATGTTCTAAAAATAGACTACAACTACATAAACTGGAAGTACTAACTGTGACCCGATTCCTCCTCCAAAGCTGCATTTGTCAATAAATCGAACAAGGTCGGATCCATAAGCAGCGGTTATTCTCTTGCATTTCAATAAAATGCTAAATCAGATTTGGAGGTTTTCTTTAATTGACTTGGTACCTCACCTAAGTGAGGCTTCAAACAATGGTCTATAGACTCATTAAATGTTCCTCTCCACGGTAATCTTTAGTAAAAGGCGAAAGATTAATACGATGTGAAGAGAAACCAGAGTAATCATTATACCTTCACGCTTTATTTTGAAGAGAAATAGTTTGAACTGTCCAACTGCTTTTGTAAAAGACTATAGTGCAATGGTGATGTCTACAAAGATACAAAAGCTCACAGTTTTCAATGTACAGTGTCATTTTGTCATTTAGTATTTTGAATTTCAATGAAACCCAATTGTTTTCCTTATATTGGTAGAAAAGATACTA
>JAECUM010031692.1:0-19584 GCA_016617855.1 Megalonaias nervosa
TCCCTTATATAAAGGTGTTCATGTGTCCTTATCAAATGTTCACAAAATGTGTTCTTTATATAAAGGTGTTCATGACATATTCCTTTGTACAGAGTGTGCAAGTCATGTGTCCTTCATATAAAGGTATGCTTTAAATCAGTGCTCATGACATGTGCCCTTTGAATAAAGTGTTCATAACAGTTGTCTTTTATATGAAGGTGTTCATGACATGTGTTCTCTCTAAAGAGGTGTTCACAATGTGTCCTTTATATAGAGTGTTTATGATTTGTCCTTCATATAAAGGTGTTCATGACATGTCCTTTATATAGTGTTCATGCCATGTTCCTTAATATGGTGTTAATGACTGGTGTTCTTTATATAAAGGTGTTCATGGCATGTTCCTTACATATATGTGTTCATGGCATGTGCCCTTGATATTTACCCTCTTCAAATAAACTATTATTATTATTTTAAAAAGCTGTTCATAATGTGTTCTTTCTATAAAGGTGTTCATGGCCTGTATTCTATATATAAAGGTGATTGCACCGGAAATCAGTCTGTTTATGGTCTACTTTTGTTTTCATTAAAATATACTTGGGATGCAATTGTCACACCTTACATATCAAATATCTCCAATTTTGTTGTAGCAGAGGTTCTTTGTGGAGTTGAAATTGTTAGCTGAGGGCTATTTCCACATTTGGGGTATGAGTGTTGTGTGTGTCGCAATAAAGCAGATAATCATAAAAAAACTGTTCAGTGCTACCTTATTTATTATATAAAATCTAATGTGTATTTACAAAAATTAAATTATGGCCACATATAGTATTCCAATCAGTAATAGAATGAAAGCCTTTGGTAGTCTACATTCAAGTGTTTCTTATCATCTGCTATATGCTATTAAATCACTTAAATTTCAATATTTATCATGTCAGACATAAAAATTTACAAAACCCAGAATTTATAATTTTTGTTGCATTTGGCCACATGCAACTATTTGTGACAATATATTCTACCTTCAGTTTCCATATGTAAATGATGTCATGTTGAAGTGTGCTAATTATGTTTTAGCAATCACTTAAGTTAGAAGTCATAAATCCTTTTCTCAAACTTAACCTTAATAAATCCATACATTTTAGTGTTATATAACAAGAAACTTGTCTATAAAAGGCAATAAAGGTATAGAATAATTTTTCCTGAAAAGATGGTTGTTTGTATTAGCAGGAATCTCATGCAGCTCACTGAATATTTTATAAGTGCATACATGTTCATTTTTAGTGCTGTTGTCATTAATCAATTTGGTTAAGTACTCTTTGGTCAAGCAATGCTTTCATCGTAATGCCCAATTCATTAATTTTGATTCCTGTTACCAAGTCTGATCAAAATTTGATTCACTGCCATTCATTCTCTTTTTCAGACTACAGATTATTTGAAAAACAGCCCAGGTATCATCAAGAAATCATGTATTATTATTTGATCACTAACTGGTAACCAAAAATTCATGATTATTATCAAATTGTATCTGATTTTCATACATAATGATAATTTTCTAAAGAAAAACAAATGAATTATCAAAATTTATTGGTATGAAGATAACTTTCTAATAGTCAGTCAAAAATCGAACAATGTTTATAATAAATAGTTTTGAAAATTAGCACTGAACTGCTGGTCACTACTGACAAAAAGTTATTCAGACCAGCAAAGTTCCTTTTAAGTGGACAAAAATGACTGACATGTATAACTGAGTAAAAGTTTATAAAATTCTGTAAGTTTGGTATTTTCAGTATCCATGTCAATCCTCCTTCCAAAAACACTGACTTGATGTAGTAAGCCTGCTTTACACTGGTTGAATACAAATGAACTGACTCATTAAATAAGGTCTAACATAATTCAACTGGTTATTTTTTCTTATACACCGAACTTTTGGTAAGTTCACACCTACAACATAGTGACCACATTTGCAAAAATGCAAGAGTATGAAGTTAATTTCTAAAAGACTAAGCAAATCAAAAGGTGCAAATTAAAATCATCTATGAAAAAATCCTTAGACATCTTCGTATGACAAGGTCAGCTGTCATATGCATTAAGATTGAAAATGTTGGACTACAAATATTAGGATTTTCATAGATTTATCATGTTCATTCATTTGCATGCATCTTCTTTATATAAAATGACATGTCCTTTGTATAATGTGCTCTTGCTACATGTTCTTTATATAAAAAAGTTCAACTGTCCTTTAATAAAGTGTTAACTGAATGTTCTTTATATAAAGGTGTTCATGACAAGTTTCTTTTTATAAAGTGTTCATGTCATGTTACCTCTATATAAAGGTGTTTATCATGTGCTCATTATATAAAGGTATTCATGACATGTGTCCTTTGTATAAAGTGTTCATGTCTGGTGTCTTTTCTATAAAGTGTTCATGACATGTTCTTTTTATACTGTTTATTACATGTTCTTTATATAAAGGTGTTCATCACATATGTCCTCTGTATAGTGTTCATGCCAGGTGTCCTTTATATGAAGGTATTCATAATGTGCTCTTTCTATAAAGGTGTTCATGGCATGTGTTTGCTATGTAGTGGTGTTCAGGAAATGATATAAAGTGTTCATAACATATGAGCTTTTAAATAAAGCATTCAAAGCATATATCCTTTATATAAAGGTATTCATTACAGTAGGTGCTACTATATTCTGACTTTTACTTGGACTGGGCTATAGCTTGTAGTAACATTTCCTTGTACACTTGAATGATCTGGGCAGGCTCAGCTAGCTCAAATGCTGTCAGACCATCACTATTTAGGACACTTGGATCAGCTCCAGCAGCCAGAAGTGTCCTGACTATGTCCTTCTGGCCCAGCTAAAAAAAAATTGTTTCACAAATTAATACATGAATAGATGTTATAACATTGTCTGACACGTCAGAGTTCAATTTATGCAATACAGATATTGATCCAAGCATGAATAATCTGTACTGTGTTTTAAAAATTTTACAATTGTGTTTCTGATTGAGGTTCCCTTCTCTCAAAAAACAATATACCAAACATTTTATAGAAGCGGTCATAATGTAATTGCAATCTGCTTATGGAAAATACTGATCAGTGTGAATTATCAAATTATATAGAGTTTCTTGCCTTGTAAAACTTATTCAGACTGACTTCAGTACTCTTTCTAAATCATTGTAGCACTATCTAAAAGGTACCATTAACAGTTATATTATACATAATCCTCATCTGGCAGCTTGGGACCTGCAAAAATTTCTCCATGTAAGAACGATTTTATGGAAAGAATTTTACATACAAAATATGTAGGAAAATTCTGGACTCTTGACAAATTCCAGTGCTCAAAGAAAAGTTTTTAGACACAAGCCCAGGACTGGTGACTTAAAAAAATGACAAGTCCTGACTCAAATTACGCAAGCCCTGACTCCAATTTCATGTGCCCAAAGGGCCCTATTTTCTTTTAACTATTAGTTGTCACACAATGTTGCAATTGCTATGCTTTAAATATGAAAAGAAACAAACAAAATCAAATCTTTTTGTCAGTCTCTCCTTTTTATCTCACTTCCACCAAAGGATGAAAGAATTTTAATTAGAAAAACTCAAAAGTCATCTTGGACCACCTTTGATCCCTTTATGGCTTATACATAAAATCCCTCTAAAATCATCCTGCATTCAGCAAAAATTTGCCAGATTACAACAATAAGGTAATCAATTAATAGCTTGTTATGTACACATGTTAGTTTTAATCTGATCTGACAGTCATGCTTCATAGCACTGGTTGTAATGACTGCTGGACCACGGACCCGGTAGATTGGTTCTTGTTGATTTCTGTAATGCACGGATAGAACATGTAATTGTACATTTTTTTTCCCTCAATTTTTCTTCACCTTCTAATTTGTAAAATTGGTATATTTCAGCAATAAACACTATGTGCAGTAAGCGGCTTTAGCAAGTGTATGTTTGTCCAACAGCCAGTAGACTCATATATATCTTGAAACCAAGTGAGCACTAATTATAGGTAACCCAGGCAATGTGTTCCCCATTTATAGGTTACAGGCTTTGATTTGCACAACGTTTACAGCTATCAATCGAAGTAAGATAAGCAGATGATCTTCATAAGGGTAAGAAGCCTACATGGGGATAAATATCAATAATTTACTAGCCTTTAAATTAACTTCAAAATAAAAACCTGGCATTTCATTAGTGTAAAGTTTTCTCATGCAAATTATATTTTTTCCCCACAAGCCTGATGGGCACTGCACTTAGAATACAGGAGGGACCCAATCTTAAATTATACTGGCCCTGTATGTCAGGACTTATATATGTTTTGAGCATTGAATTCTAACAGTTTTTATGTCCTTATATGTTTTCAATTTTTTAATTTGTACCTGCTTTTCTTTATCATAATGTTAGCCAGACTTTGTACAATTTAGTTTTTACTCAAACACTGGTGTGAGATTCTTCACTCCCAGGAGCAAAAAGTCTTAGGTGCATTGTGGTGATTGATTACATTATCTGCAGGTCATCTGAAATCTAATTCAAATGACTCAGCTATGAAAATAATACTGCTCACAGTAACCAGGAAAAAAATCTCTTGCAATGTCACTGTAATTGATACAGTACTAAATACACTTCTTGCTACAAGTTTAAGGAAAGGAATGTTCCCTTAATATAAACTTAGTTTTGTTGAAACAAACAATCTCCTTCATCACTGTTAATTCTTGCTATAAACAATAAAAAGGTTTGAATAAGTAACCGCTAATATCCACCTAACAGCGAAATGCATTGAGCACTTGTCATGAAATCTCAGTTAATAGTATGCTCTCTGCTGAAATTTTTCCACTGCAGATGATTCCATATTTTATTAAAACAAACATTTTTAATGTTTTCATATTCTTTGTATCTTATCAATATAAGACTGCACATGATCATCATTTGTCCAATACTAAAAGATCCCCAAAGTTGCCCAAATTCTGTACAGCATTCTATTAATATCAAGCTTTCCAAATGTTATTTGACTTTAAGTGATGTCAATCATATCTGATAGAAGATCAACATCTCTTTAATAAATCTGAAAGGCATTCAAGCTAGGACACTTTCAGTCAAATTTGGTTAAATTCTGTTAAGCAGTTATTTTACAGTTAATGGTTTTTCTAATTTTAGTAACAGGTGCCATATATAATGGCAGACAGGCATTATACATAAACAAATTTTCAAGGTCTTCATGCCAGGATGCTTTCTGTCAAGTTTGGTCAATTTCTATCCAGTACTTTTGGAAAAGTTGTTTTTCTGTTCTTTAGTATATGTAACAGTGGCCATAACTGATGGTGGATCAGAATAATTTGTACCAAAACAAACTGAAATTCTAGTAACAACTGCCATAGTTAATGACATAACAGCATTAATTGTAGAATTTTGAAAGGCTGCATTTACCAAGTTTGGTTGAAATTGGTCCTGTGTTGTTAGAGAAGAAGTTGCAAATAGCAATTGCTGATGGGTGACATATGACTGATGACAGGCCATGTCAGGTGGGATAAAAGTTATCTGCCTAATCTTTTCAAAATCAGCCATATATTAGATAAAAACATTATACCCTTGTTGCCATATGCAATAATGTCTCTCCATTGCTAGAGGTTTCTTTAAGAAGCTGATTCAAAACTGCCTCATTCTCATTACCTAAAAGAAAGAAAGAACGAAAATAAGTTATGAAGCATATTTATGAGTAAAGATGATTTCAAAGGACAAGAAAACAGGTATACCATGTTAGTAGTACATGTGACATTCAATTTGCACCACAGATGTGTTCCTGAGGTTCTGGTGTAAATAGAAAATAATGTAAATGCACATAAGTAAGCTGTGTGCAAGTCATAGCACATGGTGCCAGCAATGGCATAAAAACAAGTATAGTTATTTCTTCATTATAAATGGCATTAAAATGAAAGCGCATAAATCAAAGTTGTGTAAATCAAGCATCACCTGTAAGTAGAGATGTAACTCAGCATCTCCAGCAAAGAATCCGTGAATTTTTGAATAATTGGGAATGGGGCCTGAGCCAGTTATGTTAGAAAAAATAAACAAAATCCAGTTTTCTGGAGTGAAATGCTAAAGTAGAAAATCTATATGGTTTAGATTTAAACATTTCAAACTGCAACAAGGAACTATTATTAACTCCTGAGATCCTTAAAAACATCCCTGAAAACCGTAAATAAAGTACAGTACACATGATTATACTTAGCACATTTCAAATTTGATTCATGAAGCAGATGGGTAGTTGTGTCATAGCATTAAATACAGACCAATAAAACAAAAATGAAATTTATAATGAATGCAAGCACAATGCAAAATGAATGCAAACAAAATGATGTATGTATTTTAAAGAAAATGGAGCACAGCTGCAAAAGCATAATGATAAATGATAAATGAAAATGGAACACTAAATTTCCATGGCCCTTCTGTATAATAATCCAGGATCTTTGTAACAGCAAACAATTCTTCACACCTTACAAGTGTTGTTGACGGATAAAAAAACAATCACCAATGACGTGATGACATCATAACTGGTTGTTGTATCTGTAAAATCTTTACCTGAACAAAATTAAATAAGAAATAAAATTTGATGACAAATGCTCTCCAACTATATTTTTAAACTACTTAATTGAAATATATACATCATTTAAAAATGTTGCAATGTTTATCATAGACTGTCACATTGATAAGTCAATTTGCTTGCATATCAGACTGTTTATAAAAGCCACTTGGCTCCTTCTATGAAGTCACTTTTGGTGGCAATTAAATGATTATATCTCCTAATCCAGTGAATGAATGAGTCGAGTCTTCATTGTGTATGTGAAACGTCTAACAAATTAAGATTCCTCATTGTAGTGTAGAGATTTCAGGTCTTCCTTTAAACTGTTTTCAGGCTGATGTACTGTTTGTGTCTTTCATCATGATCTAACAAAAGGAAGAATATTTGGGAGGGTCTTGAAGGAGTTTTGTTTTCTGAATCCTCCTAAAATCTTGCCATGTTGCTTAACTGAACCTGAAAACAGAAATTAAATCAGGGGGCCACTTTTTTTTTTTCCAATCAGTAAAATTAATGGTACAGTGGATGTGTCACAAATGGAGAAAACATCCATTCTGTTTATCAACAGAATCAATAGTTACAAAGTTTGTGAATGAAATGGGTTAAAATACAATGTAATAAATGCTGTTCCTTCAAGATGAAAAATGTTGTCTTGGATGCTTTTTATAAGAGACTAATTCTCAAGTTCAGCTTAACTCTCAAATAGTCACATAGGTCCCACTCAATATATTCAAACCATGATGTACTATTAGTAAGAACAAGGGGCACTTCATTATTATTCATGAATAACAACTGAGCACTAATTATAGGTAACAAATGAGATAGGGAGAACAGAAGTAGCATTGTTCCTTATTTATTGGTTACATGCACCACTTTGTACACAGAGTTTATGGCATCTGAGGCAATCTTTATAAGGTTAGGGACCTACAAAAGATGCCCCTGCAAAAGGCCAAATATTAAATTAAAATATACCAGTGACTTTCAAGAAGTTCAATAATGATTCATTTTGTCCACATGCTCAAGGTTTTATCAGGCATATTAAATAACACATTTTTGGCATAAAGCCTAACAGACAACTCACTCAGAATATGGGCCTGGCCCAATCTAGATGTAATGAACCCGAAGTTTTGGGCTATCCAATTCTGTATATCTTGCTATAAAGCAACAGGATATGATTGCTCACACCTATGTAATGGGTAGGACTGGTGTGTCAGCTCAGATAACTGAGGTAGTAGAGTGAACATCTTGAGTTCCTGGGTTTGAGCCCCAGTTTGGCTGTGAAGTTCTCCTTCCTACATTTGACATGGACATGTTTCAAAAAGGCATAAATAAAGTGTAACGTGAAGAACTTGCCATGAGCTCAAAAATCTCAAGTGGTAGAGTGTCCATCTGGAGATTGGGAGGTCCTGTATTTGAGCCCTGGCCTGGCTGTTAATTTTTTGGTGCTATACCTTGCTAAAGTTTATCCCTTCTTACATAGGTGGACATTTGCTTTTTCATGAAGTAATAATACTTCAAAAATAAAATATAATACAAATTTATATCTTGTTCCTATTTCATACTTATATGTAAATAATGCACAATTTCTTTTATACTTGGACACAAAACTAGACACGTGCATTTGCTACATGTGTTTGTACAGTAAGCTGACAAAGTTTTGCATTAGAGTCTTCATCTGATGATGTTCATGCAGCCTGCTTTTTGTGAGATAGTCATTTATATTTGACTGTTAATGAATTATTTTCATATTTGTTGTCTCACATGAATAAGCATAATCAGACACATATAACTTTTTGGTGGCATCCAAGTAAATGTATTGTATTAAGTTTCTACAAGTCAGATACAGAAGGAAAAGGGGGCTTTGAAATATACCACTACATTGACACAAGTTATAGACCTTGTTCTGCAGAACAATTATTTAAATCATTACTTGCCTTTTCCAAAACAGATTCTAAAACAATATCAATGTCAAAACTCAGTTACTTAAATAGTAGCAAGTGGTTCTGTACTTAAGTATTAATAAAATAATCTCTTAATTTTTTAAAATTACCCACATACATAAAATGGGGGGGGGGAACAAACAAATATTAAAACCTTTTAACTTTTCGATCAAAGGGACCTGCTAGTTTATCAAAGCTATAACTGGACAGGTGTCCACTGAAACAATAATAAATAAAGAATCATGTTTTTCATAATCATGATGCATCTATCCAAGCCTTCCTTTTTAATTTGTGAGAGAATGAGCAAGTTATAACTCTGCACGCCAAACAGCACTGGAGAATATCTTCCTTGTTCTATCACTACAATGATTGAATTGGTTATACTATCATTCAGTTTAGTCCAATGGAATGCTGTGTGCTACAAATCTGTGTCCAATATTGGTTAAAAACTCACTGAGGTGTGAAATTAACATACTGCATGTGATTCAAAACAGTTCACAGAATAGCAATGGCAGCCCCAATGGCATTCAACATGGAAGAAATAGTCATGAAAAAGTCTTTTTATGTTAACGTTTGCTAATTTTCTACAACCTACCTTTGCAGGCAAAATTCAAGAAACTTCTAGAAAATCAATATCTATAATGAATATAAATAATCAGACACTAAAACATCCATTTTTTATTTATTAAAACAGCCTAACTACATATATACATTTCACAACATATTGATCTACCAGTATATGATGAACAGTACATGGTCAAAGATTGCGCTAGTGTAGTGATAAAGAAATGCTGTAATAAACAAAAAATGTACTGAATGAATGATGTCGGAATTATAGGACTGTCTAACAATCAATGAAGATTTCTCACTCTGCCAATCAACAAAGATTGATCACATTTCAAGATATTTTTGTTTTGTGAAGAACTGTACATCGGTAGAAAGTAACCAAAACAAATGAAAATATATCAATCTTGAAGAAAGTGTTTAGATAGCTTTGTTTTGTTCAAGATACTTATCATCCTTTTAAATGATTTTGGCATCGCCCAATTCCATCCGACTGAAATGTAAGCCAATGGAACTTAAAAACATGTACATTTGCTCATGTCAGAATTTGACTTTATTAGAAAAAAAAACATCACAGTAAGTAAAGTCGGACTAAAACATAATGGCTTTAATTGGTAGAAAAGCATCGATATGGTCAAGAGTGTGCGATATTCCTGAAATATGACTTCTCATTCCGATGTTATAGAAAAGTCACATGGGTCATGTAGGCATTCAACACTGGCTATTTCAGTACTGGGTGTCATATTTTAGAATTTGATTCTACATACCTTCAAGTGGCAAGTATTCACTTCATTTGGATTCATATACATCCATATTCCTTTGGAAGGTCATTATTTAAATGCCCTGAGAGGTGCATATGGCAAAATCAATGTTAAAGTACACAGGCATTTTGGATGAAATGAACTTAAAGGTGTTATCCTGTATAATCCAGATTGAATGTCGCGCACTGTGATGTCTCAGTGAAAGCTACGCATATTGATAGACAAATTCATACTACCCTCGATTGTGACGATTCCACTCAATGTGTCCTTATTTTGACCTAAGTTTAGTGCTAGGCCACTATTATAACAGTCCACTGCGATAGATAATTTTTGTCTAGAAGTTTCTTGGTGACAGTTAAGGTGCAGAGCATTCAATAATCAGCACTGAATAGACTTTTGTTAAAGAAAATCAGTGTTAAATTTTAAAAGAACAATGTATATTTAATATAAAATGAGTAAATACGCATAGATAACCCATGTGACTTGTACTATAGTCGACATCAAAATACGCTATACAGCGCCATTATTTAGGCTGTAAGACCTCAAACCCACCCAAACATAAATATCAGGGTCAATGTCTTACAGTGTAGGACTACTGGTAGACCAACAAGTTAGGTCTGTGTTTTTTTTCTTCTGACAGTTGGCTGTATTCCATACTGAAGTTTTACTTTGTTTTAACCTCCCCATCAGTTCTGACTATCGGACACTCGCTAGCAATTAATAAATTTATTTCAACTGACCTTGGTATGTGGATGGTAACTAAAAAGTCTCTTCTTTTGACCCACGGCGTTAAATCCTTCAGAGCACTCACTTTTTAGTAATAATCCCTGTCAGAACAGAACACCTATGTATATTATTGACCTTATTTTTAAATTGCTGATGCATGTGTGGAAAGCAGCATCACCCCAAGGCAAGAACAACATCTGGAAACCTTCTAGTGAGGAGTATATCACTAGTAACTGACTAATGCCTTGGGCGGAACTGCGGTTAGGTCTGGCCATCACGATAGAATTTTGAGAGACTGACATGTCAGAAATTCGAGATCAAGAGAACGATAAATACACTTTTTAAAAAGGGATATACAAAAAGTGCACAAAACATAGTCACTACATTCATTATTTATGTATGTATGTAAATATTATTATTATTATTATCATTATTTAGCATATCTTTACAGCACATTACAGTTTTGATTTTTTAAAAAAAATGTATTTATAGTTCTCTCGATCTCGAATTTCCGAAACGTCTCTGTCTCTCAAAATTCTGCCATGATGATCAGGCCTAACCGCAGTTCCGTCCCGACAGTTCCGAAGGTAAGTCTAAATAAATTTATTAATTACTAGCGAGCGTCCGATAGTCAGAACTGATGGGGAGGTTAAAACAGTGTAACACTTCAGTATGGAATACGGCCCGACAACGTTGGTCTCTGCTGTCAGAACAAAACAAAAAAAAAAAAAAAAAAAAAAAGGCGGAGACCTACTGTTGGTCTAGACTACCGGCTATACAACACGGAAACAATGCTTGAAATTAATTCTGTCCTTGTAAGACACGGTAATTACTAGTTTAAAACAAGATAATTTACCATGGGATTTCACATTTTCACTTAAGATCATCAAAACAAAGAATACCGTCTCCCATCACAGTTTAACCGCGACCGTACTGTAATTGCAAGTATTCTCAGAAACAGCGAAAACAGGTGACACTGATTATCATTCGTATGCCAATGTACCTAGGCTCTAAATACGATCACTAAGCTGGATGCTTACTTTCTTGCAGTGTTGATAAAACACTTCGCACTATATCAGTTCTTCCACCTTCTACAGCTGCTTTTAATTCTTCATGCATTGCTATATTTTTTTCTTTCACCCTGTCTCTTTTTCACGTTTCGTACGTGTACATTTTCCAAACGGATGTGGCTGTCTGCTAGAAAAGTAGTTCCAAATGAATACACACACTAAGCAGTCGCGAAAACAGACAATGTATTCCGGAATAAATATGTAAATAGATTTAAAACAAAACAAAACAAAACAAAACAAAACAAAAACAAAACCCTCCAAAAAAAAAAAAAAAAAAAAAAACAAAAAACAAAGACAAAACAAAACAAAACAAGAAGAAGAAAGAAACAAGAAAGAAAAGTTAAGAAACCACTTTGAAGTTAGTGATAGAGTAAACACGCAGAACAGTGAAGATGAATATGATGACACTACTACTACTACTACTACTACTACTACTACTAACAATAATCATAATAATAATAGTCATTATTTGTAATACAGGCCACTGGCCCATGATACATATCCATATATGATGCAGTACAATAAGACGTTTTAGTGCGTAACAAAAGAACATCATATTCATTGGAAGTGATATGCATGAAAGTGATCATTAATGCATTTTTCGAATTAGATGAGATGCGAGTATATATTATACAGTAATCACACAAACAAATTCAAGGGGAACCCTAGAACCTGCGTGGAGCAAGTTATTAAAAAAATATTTATCTAGAATCTTAATAATAATAATAATAATAATAATAATAATAATAATAATAATAATAATAATAATAATAATTACTTAGGCATGATCAGCAAATAACACAAGTAGCAATGCCTACAACGTAAATAAGTCACGTAGTATTGATACAATACGTACATACATAAAAACAATTTTAAGACAAGCCATGACTCTATAAAAGATTATAAAGATTTTATTTCCCAATAGGTCTCCTGATTGATTTAGATTTTTAATTATTGACATTTTACAAATTAAAATTATATGTTCAACTTAGCTAACAAGTAACCATAGCGTAAAAAAACTTTTAAAATTATTTCAGAAATAAAATATTACTAGAAGCTAATTCATTTTCATAAAATGGTAACGGGCTGAATCGGCCCCAAATTACTGGCTGAATCGGACCAGGTTTCTGGCATATGGACTATGTGAAATATTATTAAGTTTCGTCCGGAATTTAAATGTGAAATTTTAATTTGTTTTAATTATTATTATTTCCCATTTCCTTAAACAGGTCAGATGTGCATTTAAGGCAACTAATACCCGAAAGTACTTGTAATAATGTGGTTGTTATATGTAATTAAAAGAAATAACGTAAGACTTTATTTTGCATCGGTAATTAAGTAGCGAAATATTTCTGAAGCAAGCTCATTCAACTTTGTGCAAAATTTAAATAATTTATTTTATTCAAAAATAATAAAATTACGAACACTAACCCCCCCCCCGGGCAAACCCCAACCCCCCCGTAGACTTTTTTTTTTCAGTCCAGGAGCAAATATTGGAAGTGACCGTGATTTATTAATGACAACGTTTCACCTTCTCCTGATAATGATCAAAAAGCCCAACCAATCAAGAATCAGATTTGACCTTGAAAAATTGAAAGATCCAAAAGTCACAGAAGCCTTCCAAGCAATGATAGGTCGTAAATTTGCATCTTTGATAACCCTGGACAGCCAAGACACCGACCTAGAGCCCTTAACAACCACATTCAACACAGCTGTGACCAGCACAGCTAGCGAGATCATTGGCAACTATCGTCGAACAAAGAAACCTTGGGTCACGACAGATGTCCTTGAACTATGCGACAAAAGAAGAGAACTGAAAAAGGGAAAAAGAGATAACGAAGGAGCTAGAAAATACAGCGAGATATACAACATTATCAGGAAAAGCATGAAAAAGGCAAAGGAATCCTGGATGGAAAGACAATGCTGCAAAATCGAAGACAGTCTGAGTAGAAATGACAGCAAAATGGCATATCAACTGGTAAAATATCTCACAAGCCATGAACAAGGGAAAACTACCACCATCCAAGATAAATCAGGAAAATGCCTCACAGAAGATCAAGAGATCCTCAAGCGATGGACAGAATACTGCTCAGAATTGTACAATCATAAGACCCAAGGAGATCCAGCAGTACTACACTGCCCTCAGGCAGAAGAAATTGATGACAACCCCATTCTTCGCGAAGAAGTAGAAATTGCAGTTAAGTCACTAAGGAAAGGAAAGTCAGCCGGCATTGACAATGTACCAGCAGAGCTTATTCAAGCAGGAGGAGAAGAGATAGTTACAGTCCTAACAACAAGCTGCAACAAGATATGGCACACAAGAGAATGGCCCACCACATGGACTCAATCCTTGGTCATCGTGCTCCCCAAGAAAGGAAACCTCCAGCTATGCCAAAACTACAAAACCATCAGTTTGATCAGTCACCCGAGCAAATTCATGCTGAAGATAATTCTCAACAGACTAAAGCCTCAAGCAGAGGAAATTATTGCTGAAGAGCAGTCAGGTTTCCGAGCAGGAAGGAGCACCACAGAACAAATCTTCAGTCTTAGACTCCTTTGCAAGAAATACCTTCAGCATCAGCAGAATATATACCACGTCTTTATAGATTTCAAAAAGGCTTTTGATAGGGTATGGCATACAGCCTTATGGGCAACTGTGAGGAAGTACAACATCAGCTCAAACCTGGTGCAGGTTCTTAAGCACCTCTATGACAAAACCACCAGTGCTGTCCTCATCAATGGCAGCAGAGGAGATTGGGTTTCGAACAACAGTGGAGTCAGACAGGGATGTATACTGTCACCTACACTCTTCAACGTTTTTCCTGGAAAGGATCATGGAGGATGCCTTGCATGAGCACAAGGGCATTGTCAGCATCGGAGGAAGAACAATCACCAACCTTCACTTCGCAGATGATATTGATGGTTTAGCAGGAGATGAAAAAGAACTGGCTGACTTGGTTGAGCGCCTCGACGCAATCTCCACAGCATACGGTATGGAGATCAGTGCTGAAAAAACCAAACTGATGACAAACAACACCAATGGCATCAATGCAGAAATAAAGTTCAGTGGACAGAAGCTGGAAAGAGTCACAAGCTTTAGGTACTTGGGATCAATTATCACAGATGAGGGCTCCAAACCAGAACTACTTTGCAGGGTTGCCCAGACAACAGCAGCAATAATAAGGTTGAGACCAATATGGCAAGATACCAACATTGCTTTTGGTTCCAAAATAAGGCTGATGCGCTCGATTGTCATATCTATCTTTCTATATGCTTTCGAAACATGGACGATCATATCAGATCTTCAAAGAAGGATTCATCTTTCGAAATGAGATGCTACCGTAAGATCTTGGGCATCTCAGACATTGACCATGTAACCAACGAAGAAGTCCATAACAGGATCCAATGAGCCATCGGGTCCTATGAAGACCTCTTGACCACTGTAAAAAAGCGCAAACTGAAGTGGTACGGTCATGTCTCAAGATCATCTGGATTGGCAAAAACAATCTTGCAAGGCACAGTGCGAGGGTGCAGAAGAAGAGGCAGACAGAAAAAGAGGTGGGAAGAAAACATTAAGGAGTGGACAGGCATGGGATTTGGAGATTCCCAAAGGGCAGTAGAGAAGAGGGAAAGATGGAGAGAATTGGTTGCAAAGTCAACTGTGTTGCCCCAACGACCTCTTGGGTTAAGGGCTTGATGATGATGATGATGATGATGATGATGATGATGATGATGACAATAATTCAACGATAACATTAGATACAAATTTAATGATAGCATCGAAGTACGTTTTACTGTCGTTTTACTCATCAATAACTGTACAATATTGTTTGTAGATATAATGCGAAGAAAGCACGATTTGCATGAGAATAACATACATACCTTGAGTCAAATTGTATGCATTACTGCTTGATAATATTGATACTGGCCTGATTTGTGAAACGTTATCTGTTATATTTCTTTCATTGAAACATGGGAAAAGTTATTTTGGTTTGAAAAATCCACATGCAATAGCTCATATCTATGTTGCTATGATTTCGGCTAGAAATTTGCTAATAGACCGCTCCGGTGGCCTAGTGGTTTGAACGTCCGCCTCGGATGCGGTAGGTCGCGGGCTCGAACCCCGGCCGAGTCATACCAGAGTCTTTAAAAAATGGTACTAACAGCTGCCTCGCTTGGCGCTCACCATTAAGAGATTAGTGTTAGGACCAATCGGCCTGGTGTCAGGATAATGTGACTGAGAGGGACATCATGCCACATGTCTACGGCATGATGTCCCAGTGCTAGACATCACTATAAACTGTCATACAGCAGACATCGTAGCGATATGACTGAAAATTGTTAAAGCTACGTTAAAAATCTAAATCACACACACACACACACACACACACACACACACACACACACGTTTGCTAATACATATCTGATATAAGTTTAAGAGCCAAAAATCAATCTTTTACATTCTCTTACTATGCTTGCAAAGACAGTAGTAACTGCTAAAATAAATTGAGTGTGTGTTTCATCTATACTGATAAATATAGGTTTGATCCTGAGCACTCAGAAATTAAAAGTTATTGAATTTTTAATATCATGGTGTTTGCATACTTGTACTATGGGAACTTAATTAGTACCGCGAGTCTTTAAACGCCTGCTCTTTCCATGTCAGACTCTAAGATATACTCAGTCGTTATCTGTTTTCTCAAGTAAGTATTTTTATTCAATGAAAAGAAGAAGTAGAAACGTGACACTTAAAAATCGTATTTGAAAACTCCATCGAGTCCCTGGATCAAATGATAATTTCATGATTGTGCGGTGAATGTATGAGTTATTTCCCTTAGTCGTAGTATTGTTGTCTAAGACCAAAGCTACCCTATCTAATTTTTATTTATACAATTTTCACAAACAAATTAAACGAATAGAAAAATTTAAAAAGAAAAAATATAATAAAGTGTTTCACCGTATCTCCTTTGTTTAAAAATCTAAAAAATGAACGCACGCTTTGAATGGCATTTTACCAAAAATACCATTGAAAAATTAACGGCAACAACAACAACAAGAAATTAACAGCTATAATATCTGAAACTGTCTCGATGTATACAGAAGGTTACTTTTTAATAGAGTATTGATATACACACGGCGATGAAAAAAAAAAAAAAATAAAAAATGCGCGTGCTAGTTTGGAAATGACTACAATGTTAGAACAACTGACAGTATCATTGTTTTCATTTTCTTGTTTATTTGCTTGTTTAAACATATTTTTATTGACTTATTTAAAGAATCAGCTGTGGTTTGGAACACGATCTACGATTTTTATATATTCTACTCTACGTAAATAGCACTTGACACAGTATAAGAGAGAGAGAGAGAGAGAGAGAGAGAGAGAGAGAGAGAGAGAGAGAGAGAGAGAATAGAATAGTATCACAGAAGTAAAACATAAAGATCGTGTTCAGCTCATTCCCGTGTAACAAGAAGATGTGCCATAAAGTGTTGATAAATAAAAATCGTTATAATAGCATTAACACCAGTGTATCATTATAATATATTTTGGATCCAATAGTAAATAATTTTTGTACAGAAACTCTATCAAGCACAAACAGCGTACACATATTATACTGGGCTTTCAAATGTTTAATGCGTTAGATAACAGCAATCTCTTTTTGTATTTTTTAAAATAAAACCTTCAATTGACTATTATGCTATATAAACTATATAAAAGTCTCCAATGTCAAGTACAAAAAGGTGACCAGTTTAAAATTTGCATTTAAAATCCAGTGGTTAACATCATTTTCGACCTTGAAGGGTCACAATTCATGTTGTTATTTATCCGTACATCATTTATTGCAGATTTTCAGTGAAGATTACTTAAATGTATGTCTAAAATGTAATGTATATGTTTAAAATGTAAATAATTATAAGATTGCTATCAGCTTCTGACGTTCGGTCTTTGCTATCCAATAATACTATGGAATTGCTTCTGTAGTCACATATTCATCGTGTTTTTGTTTTTTTTTTTTTTATGCGGGCAAAATGCTTGCATTTCGAAACAATACCCCCCCCCCAAAAAAAACAAAAACAACAGCAACAAAATAACACCTCAAATAAAATAATTCCCACACAAATCAATAAAAGAATCGAAGACAGAAGCTTTTCAGAGTTGTTTCGTTTCTTTTAAAAGAATGAAATGGATCCAGCAATGTACCTGGTCACTGGGTTATGCCAGGCTGGAATGACTGTCAAAGAACTCCAAGACTATCCACGAAATGCTTACATTATGTGGCGTGATAACGGTAAACCTCGTCATAGATCTCTCACTAACCAAATGTGCCAAACTAAAGCTCAGTCTGAGTACGTTGTTATTGTTGTAGGGTTTAACGCCATTTTTCAGCACAAGATAGGCTATACATGGCGGCCAGTATAAATGGTGGAGGAAGAACCCGGGAAAACCCCGGAAAGAACCACCGACCCACGAGAAGCTACTGGCAAGCTTTCTCGCGTACCCACATTGGCCGAGCTCGAGACTCGAACCCACGCAGACGCAGTAGCGTCACTAGGGTTGGTGTCACCCAGTGGGGTAACTCATGGTGTCACCCCCATGGACCTCCTTCTTGCACAAAAATTCAAAAATTTTATAGACAGTCATTTTGGTGTCACCCCCTCTGATGGTGTCACCCGGTGCGGTCCGCACCCCCTAGTGAGGCCACTGCGCAGACGGAGGTGAGATGGCAGTGATTCGTAACGGTGAGCGCATTAGACAACACGGCTACTTGTGGCCCCCAGTTTGAGTATGACCTTGGACTATGTAAGAAGGAAGAATTACAGCATAGAGCAGACACGTTTGCAAATAATTTGCAAATTTAGACCAACGTGAATTCTGGAAGCAAATTCAAAAACAAAATGCTGCTACAGCTTCAAATAGGCTACCAGTTTGTGTTGATGGGAACAAAGGCCAAGATAGCATGTGCAACATATGGAAAAAATCATTTTGAAGCCTTAATCAATAGTGTTTAAAAGGATTCGGATAATGAGTATGTTCCTTTAGCATTCAAGGCCTCTTCTAGTCTTCTTGGAGTAATCTCATATGAGATCGAACGTGTCGTAGCTAAAAAAAGAGGGCAAAAAGTCAAGTATAGCAATCGCTGAAAGATATCACTCAACACTGACGGCATTCTCTCACTAATGTGATATGTTTTGCACATTTAAGAAGCTGACAAATAATTCATGAAAATTATATATTCAGCAGCTTTCCATTTATGACTGACACAATTCTTGAATGTTGTATACTTTTCTAATTTGTATCTATACGACTGCCTCGCTTGGCGTTCAGCTTTAAGAGGTTTGCCGGGTGCCAGGATAACTTGAATGGGCGGTCCAGCGAACAATCCTCAGTACGTTGCGTTGCAGTTTGTTTTGGATCGTTCCGGCAACAAAAGTGGTTAGAGCGTCCGCCTCGGATGCGAGAGGTCTAGGGTTTGAATCCCGGCCGAGTCATACCAAAGACTTTAAAAAATGGTACTAACACCTGCCTCACATGGCGCTCAACATTAAGAGGTTAGTGTTAGGACTAATCGACCTGGTGTCAGGATAATGTGACTGAGTGGGGCATGATGCTACATGTCTGCGGCATGATGCCCCAGTTCTAGACATCACTATAAACTGTCACATTGCAAACATCATAGCGACATGACTGATAAATTGTTAAAGCTACGTTAAAAATCCAACACACTGACACACACACACACACACACACACACACACACACACACACACACACACACACACGGGCGCCGGCAGGATTTTTTGCAGGGGGGGTGGGGTCAGTCAGTCACGGCCGGGAAAGTTAGTATAAGAAGCAGTCTCAAACTAAGCTAATATTTATTAAGCGTTTTGAACAGAATCTTGTGACATATTTTCAGCTTCATTTGCAAGATTAAACTTGTCGGAATATATATATATATATATATA
>JAECUM010031693.1:0-27558 GCA_016617855.1 Megalonaias nervosa
TATATATATATATATATATATATATATATATATATATATATATATATATATATATATGTCCTCAGTCTCCTTGACTTGTATTTAAGGTAAGGATACATTATTAGGTCTTTAAGTCTGTTCTTGCAGTTGAAATAGGTGAGTTTTAAGAGCGCTCTTGAATGAGATCACTGTGTCTTTGTATCTAAGTGCAGTGGGCAATTCGTTCCACGTTGCAATAGACCATTATATATTACTTCACCGTCTCCAGCATGTATCTGGCATTCACGATACAGCCTTACTATAGTTCAAGTCCTACTTGGTCAACAGGACACAAACTGTGTCCGCAAAAACACTCCAGCCCAGTTGATCTATGTTGTGGTGTTCCACAGAGGTCTGTTCTTGGACCTGTGCTCTTCATTCTATACACTCAGTCACTCTCAAGTGTCATAGATTATCATCCAGTGTCTCACCACCTGTATGCTGATGACACCCAAATATACAAATCTAGCCACCCAACTGAAGTTGAAGCTACCATCCAAGGCGTAGAGAGGTGCATTTCCGATGTGAAATCATGGACGACATGATTACAACACAAAGACTTTCTCATTCACATCCTTTACCTCAGACAATAAATGTCAGCAACACCAACATTAAACTCACACAGTCAATACAAAACCTAGATGTTACTCTCGACAGTATTCTCTCATTGCACCAACATGTCATGAACATATGCAAGGCTGCATATCTTGAGCTGAGACGCATCAGCTCCATTCGCAAGTATCTTTCAGTTGATGCCACTAAAACACTTGTGTGTTTCTTAGTACTTTCAAGACTGGACTATTGTTAACTCATTTCTGCCTGATTCGTCTCAATATCTACTCCAGAAACTTCAAAAAGTTCAAAACACAGCTTCTCGGATCATCCTTAGAGTAACACGATCAGAGCACGCCTCCCCCCTGCTCTGCACCCTACACTGGCTATCCATTCGATCCAGAATGAAACACAAAATTTGTTCTCTGTGCTACATTTCACTGAAGGGCTCCAGTCCAACATACGTATCTGACATCACCCATGTGTACACATCAGCAAGATACTTACGCTCCTCTTCTGACACTCGTATTCTCATTATTCCCACTATGAAAATGAAATCATATGGACAACGTTCTTTTGGATACCAGGGCTCAGCAACTTGGAACGAATTGCCCACTGAACTTAGACACAAAGACACAGTGATCTCTTTCAAGAGCGCTCTTAAAACCCATCTGTTTCAACTGCAAGAACAGACTTAAAGACCTAATAATGTTTCCTTACCTTAAATATTTACAGCACGTTTTCTGTTTTCTAATTTCGTGGTGTTTGCTTTTATTTTTGTAATCATATCATTATATATGTTTTTTAAGTGTTGTCAAATGTTGTATATATATATATGGTGTGAGTCTGTACACTCCCTACAGTATACATTTATGTAATCAATGAAATAACTTATAATATGTCTTCTTTTGCATCATTATTATGCCACTTTTCTGATAGAAATGCCTATTTGGTATATAGTATTCTTTCTTGCAATCTGCAATTATCATTTCATAACAGAATTACATAAAAAAAACAAAAAAAAGCGTAACGTATTTTTGTATCCTAAATGCAGCCAAGAGGTTTGAAAGTTAAAAACAATTAACAAGAATTACCTGCGGACTCGCGTCAATAAGCGACGAGGTTAAGCACTTAAGGTACGCAAAGCGACACAGACAGATACTTCAGTACGAAAGTGTTAGAACACTGAAGCTTATGTCTTGCTTGAAATAGGCAACTTGTCTTTTAAAATATGAAATTAATTAAGTGATAAAATGTGTTGATATTATTTCCAATTCTTCGATTTTCGATGGCTATGCGAATTCAGTGATTCATTTAACTTGGACAAGTCATGAAAATCAAGCACTGAGTGCGACTTTAGAAAGGCGAAAACCCCAAACAAACCAATTGATGATTCAATTGTCACATTGTCCCCTCAGCTCAGTATCAAACGTAATGATTGTCAGACGAAAAGAACACCTGTGTTCCGTAAATGTACATATAAACTGGTTTGTGGCACAGAAAATAGAGTACTGACCTAGATTTTACATACACTACTGTATTCTTTATCTACTACTATATCATGTAATGTCTTCATGCAGATGGAGCCTCATACAAAGCAGCAGTCTATAGTCTCAGTAACTTCTATAGTCACCACTGAACATGTCGTATAAAAAACTACCACACTTGTATGGTCACAATTGAACCTGCCATATAAAAATCTTTCACACTTTTGTTGTCACCACTGAACTTACTGTATAAAACACTACCACACTTTTATGGTCACCATCGAGCTTGCCATATAAAAGAACTACCACACCAGTAATTAACAGATACATCTAATTTGGAAAGAGATAAAGACTAAACACTTACCAGAAGGTTTACCTTCCGTACGTTCTGAAAAGACGGATGGATATCTCTCGAGTAGAGCTGCCTTTATACACTCTCTTGAAGGTAGTACAAAACCCATACTGAACAATATGTACTCATTTCAGAAAACGATCCCCAAAACATACAAGTAACTGAAAACATCTTCAAGGAAAGAATCGTAAACTGTCAGCTTTTGTTAGTGTCCACATACGTAACTATGGTAAACGGTTTACTGCTCTTGCGTCAAGAACTGATTGTGAGAACGGGAATCACAAATATCAATATTCATCGGGAATAAATCCGTGAATACAATGCTGATGAATCATCTTCAGCCATTTAATGGATGACACAGGCGGCAGTACCTACTACACTGAGCACCACGGTCTGAATACAGATATAAGAGTTATCGCTTCGCTTAGCGACTTCCGTGGATTTAATTAAAGAGTGTTTGCGATTTGAAACTTTCGTTTATATTACGTAAAGAAAACGTTTCTGATTTTGTTTCTCTGCAGTGCAAATTATTACATCGGTTACCATGAGGCAAGTACTTCTTGTAAACTAAAATTCCAGAGTTCCATGTGTGTTTGACTTGTGCCGGAGAGTGACTAAGCCAATGATAGTTTTCTTCATATTAAAAACTTTTCTATTAAAAAAACCGAACTAGTCATCAAAGTCTTAAATGTCCTAGCTACATCGTAGAGCATTACAGCTCATCACTTGTGTGGAAACCTAGCAAGTAATTGAACTATTCTATTCTTGAAGTTAATACACTGATGTGAGTGAGAACTTATATTACTAAACATATTCATGAGCATTAGAAAGGGTAATTTGCATATGTGTATTGTGATAGGCATGTTATTACAGCATTAGTTCATTAATATTCATATTAAATCATAAGGTTAACTTCTTAAAACAGAACAGAACTTAAAAATTACAATTTTGCATTCTTTTTCTTTCTGAATTCTTGCTCAGCACGCCAGGCAATGTAACAGCTACGCATTGAGTACCATGAGTAACCAGGAGAGAGAGAGAGCACAACAAAAAAGTAATATTGCTCAGTCCTGTATGCGTGATGGAGGTATGCTGATTCTCATTAAATATTGTTTAAAACTAATTACAGCATGTTTAAGGTTAAGTCATCAGCACATATGATTGACATGATAAATTATGAAGTAGATATGGTCAAAATAAGTAATAATTTTTAAAGATGTATCAATAAAAGTATGTTCTTTACTGGCATAACTCGTGATTCATCTGACCTAAACACAAATTATAAAACTAGATATTATAACATTTATTATTATAAGAAATATTCATAAAATGTAGCCATTAAAAAGGCATAGATTAATACTTGTCTCAGCTCAAAAGTTTGTAAGGGAGAGAAGTAAGATAGGGTTTCTCTGAAGTTAACAAGTGAAGAATGTACTCACCAAATATGATGCGGTCAAGGGAAATTACACGTAGGCGTTTTCCTAAAAGAGAATAAAAATTAATTTTTTTTAAGAACAAGTTTACATCATATACACCCTCAAAGCTTCGGTTGAATATATATATATATATATATATATATATATATATATATATATATATATATATATATATATATATATATATATATGAAAGCCATTAATTTAACACTTTAGTGCCTAATATATTTGCATTAAACGGTGTTTAAAAGTTAATATGAGATGTTAATCGTAAATGGCCGTACCTTCTATGTTGTATTGAAAACAATATTAAACAAATCGTAAGATCAACCAGGGCTAAATGTTTTATTTTTATCATGATCTATCTTAACGGCACATTTCTATATGATTCTTTAATAACTTCCGGGCACAATCAAAGATAACTGATCAACGTATAAACTGTAGTCTCTGTGTTAACAATCTCAACATTTCAATTGGGAATTGCCAAATTTAATTCTTTGTGTCCATTAACTATTTCCTAAATTTAGGGTGTGAGCACTTGTATCGATGGCAAATCATCGAGTTCAAATTAGTCTGGAATAGAGTTTACATTGGAATAGGACCTGTGAAAAACTTGCGCACCAGTCAATGCAGATCAATAAAATTAAAAATAAATAAAATCATTATGTTAATGAAGTAGGCAATTACGATTAGAAACACACTTCTGAGAAATCAGATCTATAGCATGTTTAGGCGAGTTCAAAATCGTGTCTGATATCATTTAACCGTTAGGAATTGCAACATCGGTCATATTAATTTCGGACAAACATGATACAGCGTTCAGTTAACCTTATTGTTGTTTTCACCTTTAACTGATAACGTTTGCAGTGTGTTGTCCACGAAGGACTTTTAAATAATGGTAATGAAACACTAATATAATGGAAATTAGATTGACTGATCCTACCTCTATGCATTGTTACACACTGCAAGGATGTTTGAGGAATAATAATAATAATAATAATAACAATAATAAAAATAATAATAATAAAATAATACTTATTATTATTATTATTATTATTATTATTATTATTATTATTATTATTATTATCTTTCCTAGGTATAATAATGCATACAGGCAGGATTATTGTTGCTTTTATAATTTAATCTTTGCACGATTCAGTTGGAAATCTTTGGAAGTGAATTACAAGAATGAAGTACTTTCTAATAATAAAAATTGTTTACCTGTGCCCATTTTGAATTGAGTAAAACAAACTTACCCTTTCAAATTCGATTTTAAACACTCCACACTCCTAGCAAAAATCCCGTGATTTTTATTTGACAGCAGAAATGTTTTCCCGTATTACAGCACAAGCTGCTTCATCATTTAAACACAAAAATCACCAAAACAGAACAGACTGATATATGTGTTGTTAGGCAGCGAGAAAAGTTATTTAAAAAGCGATCATTCAGATTAAATACTGCTTTTTAATATTGATCAAAAGTTAATTTGCCTTATTCATTTTCTCTGTACCAGTATTTTATAATTTAGATCATGGCACTGACCCGCCGAGTTATTATCTGTTATTCTGAAGCTGGGACTACATTCTATTTTTAGAAATGAGGTAAAGATTCGTGAGGTCACACGAGGTCCGCTGCTAAATAACGCAATAACAAGACGTGTTTCCTATCATTACGAAATTTGAATTATGATTAATTAGGTCATAAATATGTGTGCAGGTTCAGAGCTTCTATCCATCTATCATGTCAAAGGTAAGTCAGACAACATGACTCACATTTGAAATGTCGGTTAGGAAGTTTCTTAATAATTCGGATAAAATGGCATTCGGGTCGATTTACTTACTCTGTTTGTGCATTATCACTACAGGTGGCGTTGAAACAATCACATATGTTTACGAGATTATTCTCCTTTTAATACTTTAGGGCCGTCAAAAGTTGGACAATATTTGGAGGTCAATGTTTGTCATCAAATAATGAGGAATATGGTGCCCAGGGTATGTTTTAAACTGATGTCTGCTACTAATATAGTCTTGTTTGTCTTTTTGTTTCGTGTACTTGGGAATGATACGTAGCTCTCTTTTCCTTGGGATGATACAGTCTCAAATGTGTTAAAAGTGCCATTAAAATCAACTGTGACCTTTTGTTTAGAAGCAGCTTATCAAAGATGTACAAGATGTAAGTGTGCTTAGCATGCACTTATAATTCTTTATATTGTTGATAATCGATAATAGACACCGTTTCCAGTTTGAGAAAAAAAAAATATTTTTCAAAAAAAGATTCCATTATCGATGAGCAAAGAAAGGTCTCAAAATATCACTTCTTGAAGTTGAAATTAAAATTTTTGGTAAATGCTTTTCGTCATTTTTACTTCTGTCCTATGTAGGATTTTGCTTCTGGTGAAAAGACACGTGGCTTTATTGGAGTGCATCACCATAATTTGAAGAACTTTATTTAGATTTGTATATGCAAATCGGAGAATGCACAGAACAAAGATTCAGTTTAGAAAATCTGTAAAGAGAGCATTTAGAGTGACTTGTCGAAAGGAAGCTATTAAGCTGAAAGCTTTCCTGACTTCTTGTCAATGCTGGACAACGTGATAATTTGAACGATAATTAGTCATCTTAAACGGCACCTACTGAGAAGATCATTAACGTAGACTTATTTTGTCAGTAGGGCTAATTAACTGATATAATCGCAAACAGCATGAATCCTTGTTTTTAATAATTATTTTCTTTTATTCTTCTTTGTTTTTAAGCCTTACAGGCAAAAGCTGTGACGGAATCAATATTCATGCAAATGAAGCATGGGATCATCAAGTAGGTTTTTATTCCATTTCCCTAGTTGATTTGCAGCAGAGCCTCAGTCATCCTACTACACACTCTGTTTGATCATCAGTAATTACCAAGCCACCAACAGTTGGCGATTTGTTGCGATTCTGAACATATTGTACACAAGCATTTGATCGCAGAATTATTCGATTTTAAAAGGAAACCACATAATTTTCAGTTCCTATTTTGGGGTATCATCCCATACATTGTGCCTACACATTCATAAAAATATGCACAATTGATCACCGTTTTCATTGAACTTACGTAACTGCAAAATATCTAAGAATAATTCTTAACGCGATGTGAGGTTTCATTAGCTAGTACACCGCGACAGAATGAATTCTCGTAGAACTCTTTAGCAAGATGTTAAGGGAATTAACAAGTTCTGTTAATGAGAATTGCTGGAATTACATTGCAAGTGTAAAATATTCGATGTTCTTGTTGCTGTCATTATCATGTCTGTTATATGTTCCACCTTTTTTAAGAAAACATAAACATAGACCACCCAAATTTACAATGAATCATGGGGTTTTTATGGCTCAAGACATACTAAAACCACATAGATTGTCTAGTTTATATATTGTTTTTCCAACTTATGCATGTTTATAAAGAGTCATTTAAGACATCGTTCTTCTATCATCTTCAATTCTAAAACATCAATAGAACATCTGTCTTTCATATGATCAGTGTTTATTGTATCTTACTGTTTACTTACAATCGTTCAGAAATAAAGTTAGTAACAGTAGAGAGACAAATGTTTGAAACCTACTGAGTAAAAGCTTAAGGATAGATGAATAAATGTTATTTTTTTCCGATTGTCCTACCTTAAAATCAATAGTAGTGAAGGGGGGGGGGGCGATATAGGGACAATGGGAAAATACATTACAGACCCCCACCTCCCCGGGCCTGTACAGGGACAAGATTTATACCGACAAAAGGTTGGGCCAATATAGGGACAAAAGGCTGGGTCTGTATAAGGACAATAGGAATGGAACAGGTGGGGTGACGTCACGGTATTGCCAACAATGTTGCAAGTGGCTGACCTGAATACGCACGGCTACCTAGGTATGGACAAATACAATAGAGAGGGAGACATACAAACATGGTTATAGATATAGACATATATAACACAACCATAGATTGATGAATATCAATCTATCATACCTAAATTATACAATGGAATAAAAAAAAAAATTAGGCAAGAAAGAGTAAATCTTTTCGAGGCAGTGGAGTGGCCCTGAAAAGGGCTTTTGGTTTTTTATGTTAACACTATTCCGTTAACATAGAGGGCTTCGCATAGGTATTCTTCTTGTTCTTAAACATCGTCTAACCTCTGGTCCTTAGATGAGGACTCGCTTCAGACAGCCTTGTCTCTCCACATAGCTCCTTCGTTTCCAAACGCTCGTCTCTGTGATCCGGATGATTGTCCATGATGATTTAACATGCATAGGTAAGTCCGTACGGATCAGCATCGACGATACGAGAATAGAGGATTCAATGTTTGTCCACATCTTGTGACGAGAACTGGTGAAGGAAATGAAGTGAACCGCGTTTATTTATAGCAGAAGAGCGGATCGAAACAGATTGAGATTTTTCATCAATCCCAATACGCTTTACAAAATACAGTCACTGCGCGGAGTCTGTTTTCCAATCAGAAGAGAGCTGCCGTCTGTGCGCAGTGAATCGATGCGACATTGTTTTTGAAACATGACGGAAACTAAGAAGACGATGAACTGGGGTGCACCGGCTATGGAAACGAGAAGCGATGGCATAGCAGCGGCTACCAAAGTCAACACAGGTCTACTTCCAGAAGAGGTCGATTTTAATTGGGATTTAGTGGGTTTTCTCTCTTCTTCGCAAGAATTTGTTCCGGTACCAACACCTTCGCCACCTTCTCCTTCTTTACCACACGTCGAGGATTTTAAACAGAGACAGAAAGAAGAATTGGAGAAATTTTTACTACAGCAGAAAGAAACAGAACAAGCTTTTCTCTTTCAACAGCAACAGCGAGAAGAAGAAGAGGCAAGAAGGAAACAAGGTCTAGGAGAGAAGGAGAACAGTGAAAGTCAAACTGTAACGGTATTCTTGGACATTTTGGCAGAGTTAAGGAGTCTGAAACAAATGTATCAAACTTTTTTATTACGACCCAAGAGAGAAAGACCTTCCCGAGCCAAACAACCCAACCTGTTACAACGCCTGAGATACCAGCCCAAGTGCTTTCTACTAAATCATCGACGGGAGCAGGTCCAGAAGTTGACCTTGACCGTGGCAAAGGCTTAAGGCAGTTAAAGCTGATTGCTTCTCGTTCCTGAGTTTCTTTTCTTATAAAAACAAGCACTCTACGGTCCTTTTCAGGGCCACCCACTTCTTTTGGAAAGAGATAGTATTCATTTTGCCTAAATCAATTAAAACTCAAAATCCCTTTTTTACCCTATAATGTACGTGTGTGAGTGCGTGAATGTAGGTATTTTATAATTCTAAAATATCAAAACTAAGAGACACTTATGTTTTTTCTGTATGGTCTATCTGGTACAAATTTTACAATCCAATTCGCAACACAACACAACTTTAAAAAGTTCATAGACTTCTTCTGTGTCTTTTTTCGTACACTCTCTCTGTTGTTGTTGTTTTTTTTTTTAAAAATTTCTTCACTTTCACAGGTTTTTCCTCCTCTTCTTCCTCACTTTTGTCTCGTCTTCTTTTCTTTTCTTTCTGAACGTGTCGGGGTTCTTCTTCTTCCTCCTACTCATGTTGTTTCTTAGGGCAGTCTGAAGACCAATGTCCTTTCGCTTGACAGTGATAACAGGTATTTTGACTTTTGTCTCTTTTGTCACCTGTCTTGCTTTTTTGACGGCCTGGACATTCTGTAGCCCAATGCTCTTTCTTCTGACAGATATAGCAAGTATTTTGACTTTTATCTCGAAAGGAGGAGGACTAGTCCGTCGGCTTTGCTGAAGAAAACTTTCGTATGATACCTCGCAAAGCTCAGATTATAAGTTCGATCTGTGTGGGTTCTTACATCGTTCTGGTCAGTTTGAGAGTCAAATGAATACTGGGAGGGAAGGCACTAGCCCTTTATATATACACTGGTCTGACATGGATATAAAGATGTCCATGGCGTTTCAAATGTAGTCATTTGACTTTATGCAGTCAAGATAAACGATCGCATCATTTCGTGAAGAAAGGAGAAGAAAGTAAGAGGCCGAAACGTGGCACTAAAATCAATTTTTTCAACGGACCATGGAAGACTTGTACCAGGCCACTTGTCAGCGGCGCCTGAAGTTAGAACAGCAAGGATACCAAGTGGTGGAAATTTGGGAACAAAAGTACGATCACCGTTTGAAAACTGATCCCGAGTTTAAACGGATCGTGGAAGGTTACAAGCCGGTGGACCCACTGATCACACAGGACAGTTTGTTCGGAGTTTGCTATACCACGCCGACAAGAAGAAAGAAGAAGAAATCAAATATTTGGACGTGTGTTCGCTGTGTCCTTACGTGTGCAAATAATGTCACTTTCCCGCAGGGCACCCGCAATTGCTGACGGAACACACTGACCTGGAAAACATTCGACAATACGAAGGATTGATCAAGTGCAAAGTCTTGCCTCCTACGAACTTGTACCATCCCGTTTTGCCTCACCATTGCCAAGGAAAACTGATGTTTCCCTTGTGCCGTACTTGTGCCGAAACGTGCAACCAAAACCGACCTTGTCAGCACACTCAGTAAGAACGCGCCTTGACAGGAACGTGGGTCAGCGTGGAATTGTTCAAAGCTCTGGACTTGGGATACCAACTGTAAGAAGTGTACAAATTTTTCCACTTTTCCAAGACAGAAAAACCCACAATGGCGTTGAGACTCAGAAAGGCATTTTCGCAGACTACGTGGATGCCTTTTTGAAAATGAAACAAGAAGCCAGTGGCTATCCTTCCAGGTGCCACACTCCCGAGGACCAAAAGAAATTCAAAGAGAAATACTAGGAGCAGGAAGGCATCACTTTAGACCACGTGGAGATAAACGATGGAATCGGTTGCCAAAGTGATGTTGAATTGCTTGTGGGACACAACCAAATACATGAAACATGTGGACGTCGTTCGCGAGGATTTGATCTTAGTCAATTACGAAGAAGAACTGGACTTTGTAGAATCCGACGAATTTGGAAATGTCATCATTGCGGCCTACGTGACAGCCCACGCTCGCTTAAAATCGTACGAAGCGTTACACCAGTTAGGTGATCGTGTGCTGTATTTTGACACGAATAGTTGCATCTACATCGATCGACTAGGTTACTGTCACCCTGACATCGAAGAAAACTGTTTAGGAGCCTGGACGGACGAGCACCCTAACGACAAGATTCTAAATTTTACTAGTGGCGGTCCTAAAAATTACGGTTACGAGTACCGTGACCATCAAGGAAAAGTGCACACCGAGTGTAAAGTGAAAGGATTGACTCTCAATTATCGCACCGTTCGACTGGTGAACTTTGGCGTATTGAAAGAAGCCTTGCAGTCTGGACAGGATGGAAAGTTTAAAGTGACCACCTACGAACCTCACAAGCCTGTACGTTTATCCACACACCAAATCGTCAGTCGACCCTTGGAAAAAGTCTATCAAATCGTGTGTCACAAGCGAGTTCAGCTTCCCAATCACTTCACTTTACCGTACGGTCACGTCGATATTGGTCAGCATATAAACAGCGACTACGTCCAAGACCGATAGTTCATTGTAACTACCAACACCAAGCGAGACAGACGAATCCTTTCAAACCGGAAGTATCAAGCGTAAGACTCACGTTCAACGAGAAACTCGACTACGATGCCGTGACTTGCGATTCAGTATCACATCATGGGAACTTTGCAATGACTATACCTACCATGGAAAGTGATGCTGTGCGTGTCAAACCTGACGGAGGCGAAAGCGATGCCACTCGTCATCGAACACCTTTTCACTTTACTGGTTTTCATGTTGGATGTCATCATGAAACCATGCGTCTACCGCCCTACGGATGTCATCCAAAACTGAGCAAACTCTTGCGGATTTCACCGTACCCGCATCGAAATGAACCTGTGACAGACGAATATTCGTTCCCTGTGCGTTTGTCTGAATACTGCGACTTTAAAAGTCGATTCCAAACCTTCCGAGGAAAATGGTCAAAATATCTGGGAGGACCTACCCTCGAAGAATTAGCCTGAGCCGGATTTATCTACTTGGTCGGAGGGGATAACGTCAAGTGCTTCAGTTGCGGTCTGTCACTTCACGAGTGGGAGAAGAAAGATTCCGCTTACCTGGAACATGCTCGATAGTCTCCGGATTGTCACTACCTACCTTTAGTCGGACCTCATCATTGAAGTGGCATATCATGTCGTTTAAGAAACCAGCTTGGCTAGGAGTCAAACATTGGACAACACCTAGACAAATATTTAAACCGCATTTAAAAAATAATAATCAAAGATTACCAAACGAATTGCTAGAAAAGATCTACAAGGAAATTTGGCAGGGACTTGTCAGAGCAAATTCTCAACTGGTGACTGAGTAACCTTTATGTCGAGAAATTCACATGAGGAAATTGACAAAAGTCAACAAACAAGTCAGATTGCTCTGGATCAAGTGTGAGTTCTTTTGAATATTCCGCTTTAGACCATTTACATTAGAAGACTTTAATGACATTCTTGACCATTTCCTGGAATGGCAGTGGCCAGAAATTACTCACTACATCCGTCACTTTCACTCTAGGAGAAGTGTTTGACTGACATGGTCATGGATACTTTACAAGAGAACATTCGTGGTTTGCCTATAGAGTTGAGAGAACGCATTTACCGAGAGTTGGTCAAAATACAAGTGAAACGCAAAGAATAATTGCATCCGTTGCGTCACCAATGTTTAAACCACTGGTACCTAAATGCTATAAGAGGACTAATTCTGATGAAAGCGTTCTATTGGTCAGACATTGTTCAACTACCCCTGTGCGAGAACTATTGATTTGTTACTGATTCTTTGTACTACAAGGTAGACATACTGCAACGAATTCCAGAAGATGAGTTAGAGGGTTACCAAAATCTTTTACACAATGTAAATTTAGTTCAAGAGGACACTTCTGGACGATGTGTGATGTGCAAGTTAGTGACCAAACAATTTAGATTCGCCACTGGAGTACGATCATCTCTGTGCAGAAAGTAAACTTATTGCCTCCGACAAATAGAGGTATAAAAACGGACTACCATGCCTTGACTTTTATCATTTGTGATACAACAGATTCCGTGGAAGGAAATCAATGACAGTATTCAGACAGTGGAGGATGACCATCGCATTTTACGAGAACTATATCCATTGAAATGGATCCGACGTGTGGTGTGTGTCTTAGTGACTTGCTTTCTGGGATTTCGTTTACCGGCCGATTCCTTGTGGACACTTTACGAACAGTAAATGCCACACAAAGAGCATAAAAATGGTCCCTTTAAATGTACACAAGAGAATCAGTCTGTTAAAAGCTTTGCGCTTTCATCTCGATACTTCTCGACCTCTGCTGGAAACCTAGATTCCTCAACTTTTAGGAACTGAAGATGTGTACAATGATGTGTGTGTAGCTTGTGACTTACACCCTCACTGGAAAGATGTACGTGACTGGAAAAGTTGGTACTTCGAGGCTTGGACAAAAGAAATGGCACGCAATGCCAAAGATTTGTCATCCTAAAAATTAAAACGTTCAGTGGAAAGAGTAACTTTTAAACCTGTGTTAGTGACAGTACCAGAAGAGGAAGAACCACTCCCTTCAGGACAGGACAGGAGCGTCATCGACATCCCCGAAAGGCCATTCCGGGAGAACCCCTGTGTGACTGTGCGCAATGTAGAGACTGTAAGAACATTACACACTATCCCTATGATACCACGACTTGATCACCAAAAATGTTGTACAGAGTCTTGTTTATATTCCAATATGATCGTTTTGATGTGTCGTTTATTCATGTACTTAATCATTTGGCTTTTTTGTATTTTTGTCTTTCGTGTTGTTCACATTTAAAGATGACAATAAACGTGCCCTGAAAAAAGTATAAAAGCTATTGTCTTGCCTGGCTTCGTGTCAAAAGTGACTATCCTTACACTACTACGGCTACCTCTGCTGTCTCTGCTCCCTGTTCCTCCACTTTCAAAATCATCGAAGAACACTTAGATCGTGCTAGTTGGGAGTCCTTGTATCTTTGGCATCCCTTTGACATGCTCATTGACTGACCTAGCGGTTCAGGCAAAACCGAATTTGTCAGGCGTTTTATCGAACATAAACATCATTTGATCGATAGTCCACCTCAACGAATCGTACGGTGCTACAAAGAATGGCAACCGGCGTACAGCCTTCTGCGAGAAAGTCAAGGCGATTCCATCGTCTTTGTGGAAGGCATTCCTGGCGAAGACGACGGGATCGTGTCTGACCCTAATCAAACCCATCTGGTCATCTTTGACGACATGTTAAGAGAAGACGAAGAAGAAATTAAACTGTGGTTTACGCGCAAAGGGCATCATCGTAATGCCAGTGTCATTTACATCACCCAAAATTTGTTTCAACAAATTAAAGCCCATCGCATCATCAGTCTCAGTGCTCATTACGTTGTCTTGGTTAAAAGCCCTAGAGATAAATCGCAAGTGCAAGTGTTAGCCAAACAGTTAGGAACGCATTGGCTAACCCATGCGTACGACGATGCCACTCAAACTCCACACGCTTATTTACTCGTGGATTTAAAACCCACCACCCCTGATTACTTGCGATTTCGTACCCATCTGTTTCACCACTGGTGCCAAGACGGAGGGCCTGTCGTGTACAAATCCCCGTTGTCGACTTATCAACAACCAAAGTAAGTTTATAAAAACCTCGGTCACTTTGGGTCAGTCTCACACAGCGTCAAACTGACATCCCTTCAGTCTCATCTTCCCGTCAATTTGATTCGTACCTTGCACGGCATCAGTCGCGATAAAATCCACAAATACGTGCTCGTGTCTTAGAAGCTAGTCTCAAAGTAGTCTTACGATGGTTTACGGTCACAGCACGTCAATTACTGCAAGGCATCATTCACATTCCACATCAAACCAAACGCTTTCTTGAGAGAAACACGGAAGCCTTGACGCAACTGGCCTATCCTCGCATCGACACTCAAACCAAAAAGCAAATCATTTTGAAACCTGGAGGTAGCTGTTCTCTAGAAGGTGTCATCATTCGCTCCCTCTTAAAATGGGATCCTAATGCTCCCAAAGTTCTCCCTCAAGAATAAAGCCACTCCCCGACGTACCCAGAAGAAAGCGAAAAAGATCAGCAGTGTCAAGACCAGGTCACAGCCTCAGAAACGAAAAAGAAAAGCCCACAGAAAACAATTTCTTCCCGCAAGAGAGGTATAGCTGCCAGGACGCAATCTTACATTCGCAAACCACGACCTGCCACATCGGTGACGGCGTCTCCAGTAGCCTCAGGTTCTTCCACTTCTCCATTGCTGGTGATGCCTGCCAAACCCGATTTGACACGTGTCTTTCCTAATTTGATGAAACATTGGAAACCCGCGTCTCCAAAACTTCTCCTCCAATGGTGACACCTTCTTCCTCTTTAGCGGCAGTGGCTGCTCCTCACAAAGTACCTGCCCCCAAAATCATAGTTCAAGAGAGATCGGGCGTGTGAAAGAGTTTACTGGATTTGTCCAAGCAAGAACTGTCCCGACTGAATCCGTTGCGAACCTCTCCACAACATATGATGGCTGCCATGAAAATGATACGACGAGCCGACAATCATTGGCGACTCATTCCAGTATAAAAAGACCTGAGGTAAACGATGGGTTCAGCGTTTTTGTGTTCCTGAACGCCCAAAGATGTTCCCTCAAAGAAGTGCACACCGTCACCATCCTCGTTGTTCTGTCGAAAGAAAAGGAAAAAGAAAAGGACTGCCTCCTCATTTAGCCAAACATTGGGACATGTTGTCCGTCCTGTCGAAAGCTCCTCCACCCATGCGAAAACAACTCATTCAAACCGCCTCCAAAGCCGTCATCGATACCGTGAGTGAATGTTGTCAGAATGTCTTGAAAGGAGCGATACCTTTGTCAAAACATCAGAAAGAATGCTTAGCCAAACATCGACACGTTCTTCGCCAAATGGTCCAAAAAAAAAAAAAATACCCATTCTTCAAAAGAAAAAGATGTTGGTGCAACCTGGAGAAATTTTACCCCTGTTAGGACCCTTGCTGGGAACAATACGAGGACCCTTGCTGGGAACAATATGAGGACCCTTGCTGAAAGGAGTATTGGGAACGATGGGAAGAATCCTAGGGTGAAGATTAAAAGGTCCAAGAAGATAAAAGGATTGTCTAGAATCAAAAGATCTCAGACGTGATCATCGATATCCGATGGAAGGACAAAAACTGGCTTTAGTACCTTACAAACAATGGTTGAAATACCATCTTTGGGAAGAACAACGGGCCCCAGCGATCGAGACAGATGCAGCCCCACGGATGCCTGAGGAAGAAGAGGCAAGAGAAGTCTTTCAAACACCGTCAGCAGCTCCCATCCCTAGTAATATTGCAGCGTCCTTGTTGACCCCTTCCCCTACACTCCAATGAGAAAAACTTAAAAGCTTGGATTGAAAAGATGATGTCCACTCCTCCTTCGACAGAAGTCAAAAAAGAAAGAAGGGAAACCAGAAGTTAAAAAAGAATAGAAGACCAAAGTCAGTCCATTACGTAAAGCCGTTTCTAAACCACCCTGCGTCCCATTAAGAGTAGCATCAGCGAAGAGTGGATAACTTATTAAAAACTGGAGAAGGTGTTAGCCAGCATTTACTACGATCCATCCCATCCTGCAGGTTATGGAGGAGTTCAGAAATTGTATCGTGCTGCCAAAACTCGACTGAAAAGTGTACGTTTACCTCAGGTGCAACGATGGTTACATGAACAAGCCACGTACACCTTACACAAACCCATTCAACGAAACTTTTCCAGAAGTCACACTCAGGTGGAGGGCATCGATCATCAATGGCAAGCCGATTTAGCCGATGTTTCTCATTTGGCCACCTACAATCGTGGCTACAAATATTTGTTTTGTGTCAATGACGTCTTTTCCAAATTTGCTTTGGTCGTGCCATTGACTTCAAATCGAGCAGTGACTTAGTGCGAGCCCTCCAATTGGTGTTGAAACAAAGTGGTCGTGGCCCTCTTCGATGGCAAAACCGACAAAGGCACCGAATTTCTGAACCAAGCTTTACAAAAAGAATTGAAGAAACGTGACATTCATTTTTTTCCACCACCAAGAATCCCGAAACCAAAGCTAGCATCGTAGAACGTATTCAACACACCTTGAAAGAACGCATGTGAACATATTTTACGCATCAACACACTCTCAAGCACATCGACATCTTACTGCACCTGGTCCAAGCGTACAACCAATCTTACCATCGGAGCATCGGACGTGCCCCCCAAGAAGTGACTCCCGACAACGAAGTAACCGTCCTTGAGCACCTGTTTGGTACGTCTCCAATGGTGACCGTTCCCAAGAAAGGTGGAATGTTGGCAGCAGGAGATTGGGTGCGCATTGGCAAAACCAACGCACTTTCGACAAAGGTTACTTACCCAACTGGACCACCGAATTGTTTATTGTCCCTGAGTGAGTCCGTGGCCGTCACCTCCCCGTCTATAAATTGGAAGATATGAACGGGGAAGTGTTAAAAGGAACGTCGAAAGAAAATCCTGCAAGGATGTTGTTTGGAACTGATGGGTCGATTGCATTTGGACATGTGGTTGCAAAAACAAGTATTTGCTCAACGGAGTGGATATCCGCCTGATACTGAATCTCAGCAGTACCGCTTTCCATTTGATGGCTCAGCCAACGAGTACAAAACCATCATCCAAGACGTCAGACCTTACGTGCGCTGCGTAGAAGTGATACCTAAAGCGTTAAATGACATCCGTCACACGTTGAGCAGAAAGACCCCCAAGTATCCTTTACGACACGTGGAGGTGAAAACTTTCACCATTGCTGATGGACTGCGATCCAAGATCGAAGATCATCTGTTCCAAAGACAGTTACCCAAACGTTTAATCGTTGGTATCATGAACAGTACAGCCATCAACGGAGCTCACGATTGAATTCCTTTCCAGTTTAAGCACTACAGTGTGTTCACGATTGAAGTCAATCGCGATGGCAAGACCTTGTGTACCAGACTCTTTGAACCTAACTTTGCCCAGAAGAATTATTTGAGATCGTACTTGACCCTGTACGAAGCTACCGGACAGCTAGGGACCAACACCAGTCACGGCATTTCGTACAAAGATTATGTAGGAGGTTACACTTTGTGTGCCTTTGATTTCACTCCAGACCAAGGCAGCGACGAGGGGCATTTCCACCCTGTAAAATCCGGTCAACTACGTGTGGAACTTCAGTTTGTAGAAACTCTCGCCGAGACTGTGAACGTCATCCTGTATGCCGAATTCGATAACACCATATAAATCAACAGTTTGAGAGAAGTCATTCTAGACTATTAGAAACTATGGAAGACGCTTATCCCTCTTTGAACAGTAGAGAATCTTTGGAAATGGAATGGGAGGATACCATGAAAGCAGAATCTCAAGACAAAGACGAAGAGGACATAGTGGTCACGTCCAGATGGTAAGGACAAGAAAAACATTTAATTTTCTGTTTTGCCAAACACCTGCCGGATAAAATTACAGAATTGACGAAGAAAGATTGCTATGGATGTCAAAACGATCATCCCAGTCAAATTCAACACGATAAATGTCTGATGATGAGCCAAGAAGAAAAATTGGACAAGCATCTGGACGATGCTTGGAGTCTCATCTCGGAAGAAGCAGTGTTGCATGAGTGGTATAAAGGCTTGCGTGATCATTCTTTCCTTCCATTGACTACTCTAGAGATCTATCGCATCGAAGCTCTCTTAGCGCAGAGTGCGGGGACGAAGCAAAGAAACGGTTACTTGACAGAGATTTTCAAACAAAAAGTCAGAATTGAATTCATGACGTATCATTACCTGTGAAGAAGAAAAAAAAAAACAAGACAAAAAAATGGATACCTGGAAATTTATTACCCTTTGAACAACAGTTCGTACACTGCTTCTTGGAATCCTGTGGTGTGTGCTAAAGATGAACTACCTCACTGCAAACCTCAAGACCATCAAGCTTATGTCATCAACACAGACGACAATCATCTCCCAGAAACCGACTGGGTAGCCGTCTACTTCCCTAAAGAGAGTTGTGTGGAGTATTTTGATTCGTATGGATTACCACCTTTGGAAAACGACGTCATCGACTTTATGAGAAGAAATGCCCAGACGACACGATTCAATAATGTGAAATTACAAGGCACATATTCCATGGTGTGTAGACATTATTGTGTGTATTTTCTTCATCAACGCAGTCTTGGATATTCCTTAGAACATTTAGTGACTTATTTTGATCGTAACTCTTCTGGAAACGATGAGAAAGTAGTTCGATCAGTGGAAATCTAACATGATTTCATAACGTCATCTACCTTGTCAAAAAAGTTTGTTTGATATTATTGTTAATTGTTAGTTGCTAGTTGTTTGTTGAATAAAACATGTTGTGTTTTGAAAATAAATGTGTCTGTCGTTGTTTTCCAAAAAATCCCACTGTGAATATATGCTCTTTGACTTCTGTCTATCCCTCACCATGACATTAGCTATCATAGCGTTCCGACCCAACAAAAACCCAGTAGGGGTGTTTTCTATCGCGTTTGTACTATATAAAGCAGCACGGTCTGCAGTCTGGCCATCCATTGTTGACTTCTCAACCCACAAAGATGCCTTCAAGACTAGCCAAGCTGAACGAAGCTTACGTGAATTTACATCATGTCAGGCAAAACCTGATACCAAAGCCTGAAGAGATAGAGAATATCAGAATGTTAAAAGTGACCGAAGACCTGATAGAAGAACTCTTCAGAGAAGAAATCAAGAAAGAACAAGAAGAGTGGACAGAGAAGTATAGACTTCAGAAGCAGAGAGAACAGCAACAACAACAGCAGCAACAGCAGCAGGAACCAGACAGAGGTTTTGTCGACTGTCGTGTGGACACCAAGGAGTTCTCCTTCTCTTTCCACAGAAGCAGACCGTATCCTGTAGGACAGCTTGCCGCCAGACGGGGACGCAATCTTAGACGATAAAAGATTGCCATCACTCCCCGTCAACACAACAGCCCTTTTCAGGGCTACTCCAACACTCTCGAAAGGACATACTAATCAAATTGCAAAAAAATTGTGTGTTTAAATTTAAAATATTTAAGTGTGTCTATAAGCACTTCGTTTCTTTTGTCAGTAATAATCCACACTTCGTTTCTCTGTCTTGTCCGATAGTGTGTGTCTGTGTTTGTAAGGAAAAAATAGTCAACGTGAGTGTTTCTTTTAAGTTCGCGCGTTCCATGTAATAGTAATAGTAGTATTGTAAGTTTTGGTGTCAGGGGATGTTTTCTTTCACGTCCGTGCTCCAGGGATATAAAGCGGAGCAATCGTCAGTCTGGCTACCTATCGCTGACGTATCAGCATTGAAGATGAGTAACAGAATTGCAAAGTTACTATAACTTCAAATGCACCTGGAGTATGCCAGGCGGCTGCTAGACGAACTGACCATGGAGGCAATACAGGAGGAAGCCAGAATAGAAGAGGAGGAAGAGAAGAGGGAAAAGAAGATAAGAAGGAAGAAAGAATCCTGCCACCCTTCATACTGAGGTCTCAGTGTGAGGTCAAGCCTGAGGTGAGGACGCCTCCACAGGCAATAGCACCACCACAGGCACGTCAACCACAGCAACAACAGCCACAACAACCACTACCACCAGTATCAGCCGTGATCCCCCAGAGAGAAAACTGGGAAGCGGAAATAAGGTGGCCACAGCATCCACGAGTGTGGCATAGGAGAAGACAGAGGTAACAAGTCCTCACTATCCCTCAAACGGAGGAGTGGGATAGTGAAGCCACTCAAGCCCCGTCTGCGCTCCCAACCACAAAGATCAATTGGGAACAGGACTGGAGCAGACGTTGTATCTTTGGTGCCAGGCCTGGGAGATGTCACCATTAACCGGGAGCATATGATGTTAAAAAAAAGCCCTTCTCAGGGCTAACCAGATCTCTACAAAAGAGACTATTCAAGTTTCCAATATGTGTGAATGTGGAGTAGTGTGACTATAAACACTAACTCCTTTACTGATATGTATGTGTTGCTGTGGGCGCGTACCTGTGTGGATAGTAGATGTTGGGGTTTTTGATAGTAGATATGGTGTTTTGTCTTCTCTTCCCGTCTGTGTGGATAGTAGAATGCGTGTTTGTGTGCATTCACGTACGTTTGTGTGGATAGTAGCATGTGTGTTTGTGTGCGTTCGCTTACGTTTGTGTGGATAGTATATATGGGTGTGTTTTTCTTCCTCCCCTTCTGTGTGGATAGTAGAGTGCATGTTTGTGTGCTTTCGCGTACGTTTGTGTGGATAGTACTTATGGGTGTGGGTTTTTTTCTTCCCTTCTGTGTGGATAGTAGAGTGAGTGTTTTATGCGTTCGCGCACGTTTGTGTGGATAGTAGGTATGGTGTGTTTTTCTTCTCTTCCCGTCTGTGTGGATAGTATATATGGTGTGTTTTTCTTCTCTTCCCGTCTGTGTGGATAGTATATAATATGTGAAGTGAGTGTAAGGGATGTTTTCCTTCACGTTCTTGCTTGAGACATATAAAGTGCAACGATCGTCATTCGCGCCATTCTACACAGAATATAAAGTGGCTAATAACATGGAGAGGATGCTGAGATTGCAGGAGGTAGTATATGCACTAGGTATGGTGGAGGAAATGCTAGATAGAATACAGTTTGGGGCTTATAGTCCTCGTAGACTAAGTATAGAAATCAACAATTTGAAGAAAGGGAAGGAGATCTTAAATGAGATGATTAGAATAGAAAAGGAAGAACAGGAAGATCTAGAAGACAAACAGAGGATGAGAGAATGGAATGAAAAAATGAAAAAGAAGAGGAGAATGAAAAAAGGAAGAAACAGGAAGGGGAGGAGGAGAAGGAAAAATAGGAGGAGGAAAAGAATGAGTAGAAAAAGAAGAGTGTATGACAGAAAATAAGAAGTTGGCGGAGGAAAAGAAGAACTTTGAAGACAAAGAAGAAGAAGAAATCCAAAGGCCCTTTTCAGGGCCACTCCACTGCCTCGAAAAGATTTACTCTTTCTTGCCCAAATTGTTTTTTAGTCCATTGCATAATTTATGTATGATAGATGGATGTTCATCAATCTATGGTTGTGTTGTATATGTCTATGTCTCTAACCGTGTTTCTATGTCTCCCTCTCTGTTGTGTTTGTCCATACTTAGGTAACCGCCGTATTCAGGTCAGACGCTTGCAACATTGTTGCCAATATCGTGACGTCACCCCACCTATTCCATTCCTATTGTCCTTATACAGACCCAACCTTTTGTCCCTATATAGGCCCAACCTTTTGTCGGTATAAATCTTGTCCTTATACAGGCCCGGGGGGTCTGTAATGTATTTTCCCATTGTCCCTATATCGCCCCCGTCACTACTATCAATGCACTGTTTCGTCTGTTTCAATCATTTAATGGAACTAACGGCTTATACTTCATACAAAACCCCATGACATAAAGCAGTTTCTTTTATTATTATACAAGGGATATTTGAATGCTGTTTCAAGATTCTTCCCCATTCTGTCTAAACATAAAGCGTACAAAGGATTTACACAATAATTTTATTTAGAAATGAAAATGGAATCTTTAAGTACAAATGTGCTTCCCTCTATGATATATTGTCTGTTCATTGTATTACATCTTGATAAAGTGCTAGAATGAAATACTTTTTAGCTCACGCGAAGTGTCAAATTAAAGCCTACATGTGATAAAAAGTGAAAAATACGCAAACGGATCCAATGAGAATCATACATCGCAATGCAAAGTTACCTTGGAAAATGTCTCTGATTTGTATAAATACACGTAGATATGGAGACAACCGACCGAGACTGGTTCTGCAACAGTTTCAAAAAGACAAAGGATAAGATAGACGGTTATCTATCAACAGCATTAAAGAATTTTGTAACAAATAATTCAACAGTCAATGTGATTGACAACTTCAATGATGGCATCAATTAATAGGTATATGCAGGTTTTGGTGTGTGTTCCAAACTTGCTCCGCGCTTTCAAACTTTAATTGATAATATACATAAAATACCTTCTTATACATATTTAAGCGACCAACTTTTTAACTTTATTGACTCTTTTGAAAATAATTTGCGGCTCATAAATACTTTGGAAAATTGTTCTTCCTTTTATTTGTAGACGAAAAGACCTAATTCTGTCCATCATATTAATTGCAGAAAAAATGTTATCGCGAGATAAATGAATACACTATCTTGGTTGTTAGATCATATCTGGAGAGGTAGCGAAGTTGAATGTAGGAAGGAAGATAGAAATAAATAAAAAGATTGGTATAGAAGCAAGTAAGCATACAAGTAAGAATATCAAAATTTAGAGGACAGTTTAGAACATATACTTACAATGTGTTCTGATATATTTCTAAATTTGGATCTATGGTTCGCTGATTCAAAAGGTGGCACGAATAGTCAAAGAAACTCAAAATGTGTCCAACTGTTTAATTTTCAGTATTTCAGAGCAAATTCTAGGCTCTTGAAGAACTTCAGTGCACATCGTCTAAGATAATTCAAACAATGACAGCCATCACATGTTCCTGTTATTTACATTGTTGCAGAGACAAATTACTAGCAACTTCTAAGGCAATAGCATTAAAATCGTCCTTAAAACGACATTTCAGGGCCTGCCGCACCTCCTCTCCTTCCCCGTCATATATTGCAGATTGAAGGAACACGCTGCGATGCAAAACTGTAGAACTTAACGTTTTCAATGACGGTATTAACATTTGCAAAAATTATTTATATTGTACCAGCTGAGTACACACTTAAAATTTGAATACATGTTCACAATACCCTCCAAATACGGCATCACTTATCATTTAATCCACTACATAACACACAATGTTCCAAAACTTATCTTTTCTTTTGATTAAAGATGGATTTATATATTGCAAAATAAGTATATTTCAAAATAAACATTATCCAATAAGAAACTAAAACCAAAAAGAGAAGGAAAGAAAGAAAGCAATTAAGAAAGAAATAAACAAACAAACGAAGGAAATATATAAATAAAGAAAGGAAAACATAACAGAAACGACAATTGTTTAGTTTATCTGTTATAGTAAGGATGATCACGAAGACGATGGACAAGCACACTTAATCTGGTTTTATTTGTAGAATGATATAATTTATAATCTAATTAAAAATGAGGATCATAAATATGTTAGCAAACTACATTAATGCGATCCTTTATCGCTCACAACTTAACTAAAACCAAAGAATTCAATATTTCACTGACATACACAGTCTGTGTTTAAAGTTTAGAAAAACGTAAGTTCTTGTATTAGTTTTCAGGCTCTATGTTACAACAGATTACCCATTATAAAACGTCAGTTCTTACTTGTACTATTTTTTTTTAAACTCTAAATTAAAGCAGATTACGAACATTCTATTTCCGAAGAAACAAAGAAAGACTTATACAAAAGTACGTTATATTTTTGAATGAGCCAGTCAGCCAATTCTTCATTGATGTTATTCAGATCATTTCACTATTGGGGATTATCTCATGCAAATGTATGTGTCTACAATTTCTTTGCTTTAATAACTGCAACAAAATGCATTCTTTACTTTAAGCAATGGGTCAATTTCCACCATGTGAGGATTCAAGGTAATGTGCAATTTGAACACAAGCCAATGAAATACTCTTCCAAACATATATAAAGATCTAGCTGCATTATCGCTGATATTTTGATTGACGATATAGGACATATCACGACAATCTATCAATGCATCCGTATATTTCCATTAATGCCGGCGCTTATGCCCTACACATTACTCATACTCGAGTGTGATTGATAAGCGATTGGGTCAGACAGTGTTCCGATTACCCAGATATGAAAGATACATTGAAGCTTCTACGGATAAGACTTTGTACCACAGATAGAAAAAATCCTCAAATAAAAACAACCCATTATGGCCCAACAGACTCTGTCAATATATACAGTCTCAATGTGACAAGCGCATCTAACCTGTCTTGGATTCAAATGATAAACGTCTCAGGGGACTCTTCATATCAAAACATACATACATAGAAATGTAACAAACACACATTAATGTGTATCTTCTCCACTCTTACATAGATAATGATTTCTCCCTTAATTTCCATATGCAATAAGATACGGCACATCCAGACTTCGACCAGAACAAGAACCCGTTCCGGCTGTAAATATGTATTGTAGTAGATCTGACATGCTTAGCATTAGACATCCTAAACTGAAACAGCAATTATACAGTTATTTTGCTGTTAATATCTTTAGCATTACATATCCTAAAATTACACTGTAGTTACATAGTTATTTTGCTGTATATATCTTTGGCATTATTTATCCTAAAATTACACTGTAGTTACATAGTTATTCTTGGTGGTAAATATATTAGATATTCGACAATTATGCGGCACATGCACAGCTAATTTTATTGTTAATATGTTTAGAATTAAATATCCTAAACGTACACAGCAGTTACACAGTTATTTGTGTTTTAAATATGCTTAGAACATGTACACACCAGAGATGTATATCGGATTTCTGGTATGGGGATCCTTTTGCAATCACATATGCTCTTTTAAGTGCATGCTAAGAATGAATATTGCACATATGACGAGAGTTCCACAGATCTTTGGACTCGTGACACAGAAAGGTACGCATTCAATATCCACCATCGGATCAACCCAAACTTGTTATTGTACCGAGTTACTGGACAAGGCTCTTAGCTTTACTTGCCTTAGCACTCAGCAGGACGAGACTAAACATATCCGTTGCACAAGCAGACAAGACCATTTTACGTGTGATATGCATATGATGAGAGAAAGAGGGGGATAGGACATATAACGTACCAATAAAATATTCCACAGTAAAACTTTGGTTACTTTCAATTAGGTGTTTTTGGTACAAAGACGTGAGTTCCTTGCTCACGAAAGAGTCAGCTCTTTATCTTGCAAACGAACCTGCGATGTCGAAATAAAATGACTTTGATTCATTTATTTTTGTCTGGGTATTCAGGCACGAAGTGAGCTGCAGAAAGATTATATATACATTTGTTGTTGAAAGCTTACTTGACACATTTATCTCAGTCATCACCAATTTTGGAATAACCATTGTATTGCCTTAGCATTTAGTCAAGTACTACTAAAATCCAGTCTGAAGAAGATGATTGTCTAATGAAACTGAATGTTCATAAAAACAAATGCTCTTCAAGCGAAAAGACTTATTGTACAGACTCATTAAAAATAAATCCTCTTTTGATCGATGGCACTAAGTACAAATTACGTATCGCCAGGAGCAGGTTACCGCTGTAAATAAATTACTTTCCAACGCACACATCTTGCTATACCTTGTGATGCGTAAATATTTATAAATAGTCCCCTAGTGTGATTGTTTTGATGCAAATTCGATAAACGTCTAGCCAAGACTAAAAGCAACTGTCACATTTGTCATAGTAGCAAATATATCCTAGAATGGTTGATCGAACCTCAACTTTTCAGATACATCTACACTCTTACATATTCCAAATATGCTTCGAAATATCATGTGGGACGATCAGTAAATAAAAGGTTAGATGAGAAAACATATAACTCTTACTTCTGTTTGGTGGCTTTGATACATTCTGTGCAGGGACGTTTCAGAATACACCAACCTCGTCTAGCTATCCAAATTTTGATGTCATCTGAAGTCAAACAGCACTTTTTTGGTCGACGGACTTCAATGAAGCTCGAAGTTACATCACTGCAGTCTATCAATACAGAAACTACCAGAGGTTGGGGTAGTTGAAATGTTTATCATGCTGATCGAAATCATCAATGTTTATACATCGCTTTATCTATGTAACTGTACATTTTTATATGAAACACGTTTCATCTGCCACTGTACTCGGCTGGCGAACTACGACTGCCATTTAATCATAGAAATGCAGAGAAGAGTCCCCCTCCCTATGTTTGTCAAAGATGTCAATAGCTGCATCATTGTAAGCAATACCATGATTTGTACCTGGCGCAATCCATCAGAAATGTATGTTTGACATTCCTCTGCTAGCTGCACTTTTGAGAGGGATGACAAAAATGCCTTACTTCGTCTTTTTTTCACACAGAGTTCTAGAGGGCGTACAATATCAATCAATAGCCTAATTCCATAGCCTTGGCGCATTTCTACTGCAAGACGCAGCGTTATTGGCATTCTCATGCTTCAGATAAATAATTATCTTCGGAACATATTGAGAATGCTTTAAGTTTATAGGCTTCGGTCACCTAAATCATTAAAGCAGCTAACCTTCATATAAAACTTACCATTAATTAAATTTCAGATTAGACTTGGCACAAACCTCTGCAAAATATTTGTTTTCATGTCCGGTACAGAGACATAAATTTCTTTGCTATATTCTCTCTCTCTCTCTCTCTCTCTCTCTCTCTCTCTCTCTCTCTCTCTATATATATATATATATATATATATATATATATATATATATATATTCGTAATAATTTGTAACAGTTCTCCCCTAATATTTTCAGTAGCCAAATTTAGTACAGTAAACCTCTTTCTACGATATCAAGGTCTTTTTTATTGTTTATAAACACTATATAGAATCTACCTTAAAGTGTGCTTAAATAATAACGAATTTTCACACACACACACACACACACACACACACACACACACACACATATATATATATATATATATATATATATATATATATATATATATATATATA